>JAABNX020000088.1:280577-307298 GCA_015163995.2 Mormyrus lacerda
GCAGCCTCTACGTAACTTGGATTGGCCAGTCCAAGGTGGGTGTGGCAGCTTCTATGCAACTTGGATTGGCCAGTCCCAGGTGGGTGTAGCAGCCTCTACGTAACTTGGATTGGCCAGTCCCTGGTGGGTGTGGCAGCCTCTACGCAACTTGGATTAGCCAGTCCCAGGTGGGTGTGGCAGCCTCTATGGAACTTGGATAAGCCAATCCCAAGTGAACATGGCAGCCTCCATGAGACCTGGATCAGCAAATCCCCAGTGGGCATGGCGCCCTCTGTGCTCCCCATACCTGTCCTCCACAGCAGTGGCCCCAAGCAGGACGAGATCCCTCTCGATAAGGTCATAGGCCTCTGCCAGCTTCCTGTCCCTGTCCTGCAGGGCCAGCTTGGCGCTGTCCAGCAGCTGGCATATATTGTGATACTCCTCCTGACTCAGGACCTTGTAGGCCACGCAGAGTGTCCGAAGACCTTCCTGCAGGGAGCCAGGGATATGCATCAGCTAAAGACTGAAAGGGTCTAAAGATATTCTCTGCTATATGTGTAACCAGCAGATATTTCCTGCTATACAAGTCAAATATATGAAGCTCCGTTTATTTATATCAGATTTCCTGTGTGTGTATATACAGTTCTGGGCAAAAGTCCTAGGCAGTCAAGGGAAATGTTTAAAGCTATTTATCTAGGAGTTACGTGTAAATTTGCTCAGAACAAAAAACACAGTTTAACATTAGAATATATGCAACTTAATAGTAACTCAAAAGCTAAAAGGAATTTCTTCTATTGCCCAAAAAGTTACAGATGAACACCGCTTCAGCCCCCAAACCTCTCCTCAGGGGCACCCCAGCCATTCCATGTATTTGATAAATTTCTTCACCAGCTTTCTAAGTTAACTAATTTAAGATTTAAAAAGTGAATGAGGTATTGATTAGCCAAACAATGTGTGTTAGTGGTCGGGGGTATTGGGTGGTGGCTGCAAACACTGTGGGGGGGGCTTTCGGAGAGGTTTTGGAACAGCTAAGCTGACAGATTTTAACATGCAGGTCATTTAAACATCAATCTCTTTGGCTGCCTGAGTCTTATATAGTATCAGTCTAAAGTCTGGATACGCCTCTTTTTAATACATTTCTCTCTGTTTTAGATGTTTTTCGCCTTGTAGTAATAGACCTCAAGGCAATGAAATAATACATATCAAATACTGCAACAACCAAGAGAAATGCAGCACTCGTGTTGGATTAGGTTTATATTACATTGTGGGGGATATTTGGTCCCCACAATGTAATATAAACCTAATCCAACATGTTCTTTGATGTCCCCACAGAGATCTGTGAATGCAATCAAAAAAGTAAAAAGACCAATCAAAAAAGGAAGAAGACCAGTAAAATACCAAAAGTCTCGTATTTTGTTTGGTTACTTATAGTTAAGGTTAGGGTTGGATAGGGGTTTAGGTCGTCATGTTGGGATTAGAGTCCCCACAAAGATATAATTACAAACCTGTGTCTGTGTGTGTGTGTGTGTGTGTGTGTGTGTGTGGGTGGGTGTGTGTGTGTGTGTGAGAGAGAGAGAGAGAGAGAGAGAGAGAGCTATGGCCATTTCCTGTCTTTACTGCATATTATAGATGGACACCTTCAATATGCTGATGACACCAGATTTATAGCATAAAAATTAAGATCTGAAGACACAAGGCAAGTCAAAAAAACAGGAGTAAAAATTGGGACTATAGCTAAATGTGAAAAAAGCAGGTCATGAACACTATGAACAATTATCTGCAACAAAGGATACATCAGTCAAGAAATATACTGCAGAGTAGCACTTAGCAAAGGTGCAATAAAGTACCAAAAAAAAAACAAATACCAGAATTGTTCAAAATGTGGTATTTTCTGTGGCTTCACAGATGTGAAATCTGAGCAACGAAGAAAGACAGGAAGAATACTGAAGTTGTAAAATTAACAAAGATTACAAGGACCTCAGGAAAAACATGCTTTTTAAATGTCAGAATTTTCACTCGAAGTACAAAAAAAATTAAACTAAAACCTATCAACAGAAAACACACCACTGGAAGCCTGGCTCAGAAGGGAACCTGTCAGTATGGTCACCAAGGACGGCTCTTGATGAAATTAAAATGAGGTGGACAGGTGATTTATGATGGATCACGGGACACTTATAACCTACTTCGATCTCTGACTGACACCACTGAACCACCTGCCCATCATTTCCACCTTTTTACTATACTTGGTAAATGAATACATAATAAATTACCTAGCTGCAGCTTGGTGACACCACGGGTGTGGTGCTGATACGTCTACAGAGCGGTAAATATTTAGGCCATGAGTTGTGGAAGGGAGGGTACAGGCTAATGACATCCCTCTGCAGTCCAACCCCTGGGAGATGTCCTCCAATTATCCCTGCTTATCAGGTCACCGGAGAAACTGGAACAGTGCACCGAACCTGATGATACCTCATTGAGCCCAAACCCCACAGAGCTGCAGGGATAGGTCCAAACCAGACACAGATTCTAAAAAGGGGGGGGATCGGATTGTGGGTAGTTTTAGAGAACCCCTGCAGACCCACACTGTCTGTAAAAGCTGAGCATGTTTGGGCGGGCAAAGTGGAAGAAACCAGCGGTGAGAGGTTCTGAGTCACCCACCACAGCATTGTGCTCCACCCGGGCTCGGACCCGGTCCACTTTCCCAGAGATGACTCTGGGGAAGATGGATGAATCGGCTCCTTTGCAGAACAAGTAGAGATGTCCTGTGTGGAGCAGGAAGATGAGTATAATGTGTGATGCGGACAGCCTGCTCACCCATTCTGCATTCCTTCAATACATTTTCAGCATCTCACTATAGATGAAGTAGGTAACAGCCAACCCAGAGAAGCCGTAATGACCAGGGTGACCACGAGGAACATACCTGAGCTGGAGCGGACAATCACACTCATTCTCCTTCGGACAGAATCAAAGTTGAGCACCTCCAGTAGCTCAAACCTGCAGCCAAAAACGAAAGTGCCCATCACTCGCTGGGAACCACAAAATGTTGGTCAGCGGTCAATACTTCAGATAGCCTGTGTGTTTTTCTTACTCACTCAACCTGAGAGAAGTGTGTGTGTTGCAGAGGTGGAAAGTTCAGGTCCAGAAAATACAAATCCAGACCAAGGTTTGTTTCAACCAACCAGTAGAGTATAGAGTCACAGTCACAGGGTACTCAACTGGTTGGTTGAAATAAAACCGTAATCTGGATTTGTACTTTCTGGGCCTGAATTTTCCAACTCTGGTTTGTTGTACACATTCAGGGGCTACCAGGCTCATACTTGCCAGATGGATCTAATTCCTCCATAGTGGGGAAGACATGATGGGGCAAAGTGTGACAGTTTGGTACAATTATTTAGTATGTATGCTCTGTCCACAGAGTTTTGTCTTAACATGAAAGTTTGTGATTGTCACGTTTGGTCTCTTTGGTAACAGATGTTAATTTTGAAGATTACTTTCAATTGACAACCAAATTTTTCTACTAAAAGTTTCATCCATGGATTCATCCATCCATCTTTTAACCACTTTCATCCACTACACGTGGACTCTCTGCGAGTCCCCGGGGACCAGATTGGAAAAAACTGTGCTATGCAGTGACAAGGAGTCTATCCCTAGAAGCACTGGGCACATGGCAGAGGATCAGCCCTGACATGCTGCCAATCCACCACCAAAGACTAGTGCTAGGCTTATCCACATTATGACACAGGCTGTATTTAACGTAATTATACTGCAAGGAGAGCCACATTTTAAACATATGGGGGAAAAAACACTTCAGAGATAACCCACCTCTCTACCTCATCTTCCCTATTCAGGATTTCCATGTGATTGTCCTTTAGGCGTAGGTAAGTAAACCCCAGCCTAGGAAAGAGTAGAGCAGTTAACACAGTCAGAGCTGGAGAACGCACAGGCCTGTGATAACAAATATAGTTGGTGACGTTGCATTTATTTACAGGTAAGTGAAAAAATGACATCCAGGACAAATATAATGGTCAATGTCAATTGTTTTCTTCATGCATGTTTCATGCAGCCATCACTCGCCTTTTCATGCCCTCCACCAATGCCACCTCATCAGGAGAGGAGGAGATGTAGAATGAGGTCGCCTTGCCCTGGTGGATCCCCCGCTTGATGCCATCAACTGTCTCTTCCTCCTTCACTTGCACAGTGTGGCACAGGCAGAGGGCACGAAAGAACAACTCCTCACGCTCCTGGCCACAAGGGGGCAGCAGAATGCACAGGGCAGTAGTGTCAATAATGGTAGGGAATGATATCAATCACGCTAAGGAAGCGTAACGTTCGCGAGTTAAAAATCACACGAAAGCACAAAAAAACACCAGAAGCCCAGTTTTTGATGGCTTGACCTAGTAAATGCAGGTGTCTCTGACCTTGCCATCAGGACCAGGTGAGGAGTCGATCATGTCGATGCCAGAGGATCCAGAGAGAATCTGGCCATTGCAGATGGCGTGGGGGACGTAGACATGGCCATCCACACAGCACTCTATGAACTCCATGTTGTTCTCTGTCAGGGTACCGGTCTTATCGGTGAAAACATATTCCACCTATAAGGTGGGGGGAGGTAGATCTCTTCATAGACAGGCCATCATACACTAGCCTTATGAGATGTGATAATACATGCTGTATTCCTTAGCCATGACAACATCTAGTTTCCTTTCTTTTCGTGAGATCCTTTAGGAAAAACCATAAACCAAAATAACCTGGGTCTGCAAAGTCAACTGTGCAGAATGATTCTAAATAAAATATTCCAGAAGATAGTTCTGTGTTGACTGGGTTTATCCCAACAAAAAACGTCCTTCACACAGAGGCAGCATTTATGTCTTAGGTCTGGATTTTCAGGCACCCGTGCAAAGGATTCATTCACTGCCCACATACCTGCCCCAGCTCTTCATTGAGGTCAGAGGTATTAACCAGAGCTCCCTCGCCGAGCTCCTCGTCAAACATCTCATCATCCCAGGTAATGAAGTAGGAACCCAGGAACTTCTGCATCTCAACGGTGACGTACATGGACACAGGGATGATGTAGTTGAACAGGACCATGAAAGCCAGGAAGTCGGTAAAAGCTCTGATCATCTATGGGATGAAAAGAGTGGAAACATCAGAAGGAGGGGACAGAGATGTGTAGAGGGTGTTTGTAAGATGGACTATCTGGACTTACCACGTGTCGCTGCCTCTCGTGGTCGGTCTTTCCGTTATACCAGGGCTCATCCCGGTTAGGGTCAGCCTGCCATACATACTTCAACGTTGTGTTGATCAAGGCCTTGCTGATTAGGATGCACAGGTAAACAACCAGGAAGGCATTCATAGACCTATGCAGGTAAATGGGCAAGAGATCCAGTAAGGAACACACAAAACTACTTCATGCTCTCACTTGACGTTTTTATTTGATGACGTACCGCACAGAGATTTACATCTTTTCCCAACAAGATCTATTGTACTGAAGCAATTTATGCAAAAACAGAACCTGTTTGTTTCTCAGGAATAAAGCTCTTTTAGTCACAAATCCAAGTCCAAATCCATTAAACTGGCTTTTTGTTCAGAGCCCTTATCTGGACAGGCTTACAGGGCCAAAGCCATGCATTAACCGTAAACAACGGCTACATCAACACAACAGGAACAACAGCATCCACATTAATTACACTGTGATTTACCAAAGTAATTAGCACTGGAGTCAAGGCCCCTGTGAGAACAACTGGGAAAGAGCCGGCCATTTAAAACTCATTTCTCATTTAAAAGCACAGATCTGTTATTCAGTGGCAATGGACCTGGTCAGAATGGAAAGGGTTAGTAAAGGAGGGCGGAGGGTGCATGGGGCATGGCAGTGTGGAGCAGACTAATTACACAGCCTGATGTAAACAGCTTGTTGGAATCTTATCTGTGTGAAACAACCAGCTGAGTGTGTTTCAGCAGAAGAATGAATACAGTCAACATGGCAAACCTCTACAGGTCCTGAACAGGTCACAACATGCACCAAATCACCAATATACAGCATAAATACAAACGAAGAATTGAGAGATGAGTTGATTATGCAACTCTTACTTTTCGACGGCTGAACGTTTCTGCGACTTGGATTGGTAGTTGAGGGCCATCTTGGACTCCATGCCAGTATAAATGGCAACAGCTGGTAAAAAGGCAAGTGGTATTAACTGATCCCAGATCACCCGGGATGAACTTTGTTCACCTTCAGCCCACGCAGCATCTAACAAGGAGTCAGCCTAATGACTCAAAAAAGCCCAACACAGGATTTCCACTCCAGGAATGCAAGAGCCGTGTTTGTCTTAAACTATGAAATCCCTAATCTAATGTAAAATCACACTGCAATACGGGAAGCCGGTCCTCTCCTGAGGAACCAAACACCTGTTTATTTTGTTTACACTGTTATCCATCACAGACCTGTCTCTGGCTCGCTCCGATTCCTCTTTAATGAGATGGAAGTGTGCAGTAATATGAGGCAGCAGAAAATACCTGTAAATTTTGTTCTGCCAATTCAGCGCTGATCATGACAGACCATGGAGCCATAACTGCTTCCTCATGAATAACGGCAATTTCAATCCTCGCTGCAATAACCATAAGGCTTTACTCGGAGGAATGAGCGCATGCCAGCCCATCTCACTGATAGCCCATCATTTCTGAAATGGTTTGGTCTCTCCCAGAATGCACCGGGCTGCTGCCGTATCAGGCCATGCAGATCCTTACCATAAACAAATTCTGTGTTCTTTAGTGTGGCTCCTCGCAGAAGCAGATTCTCAGAACCCAGGGGCCTGAAGGAGAGACAGTAGAGCTTAATCATCATTGACAACGATGTGTACTTTCACTAAATTACCATGAAGTCAATCAGTGTTCATCTCTTGGCTTGTGGCCTTTGGCCAGAAGCATTATAACGTCACTAAGGCCAAAATCAAATTGAAATCAATCACAACCCACTGTACAAAACAGAGAAATGCAAACAAATGTGTATATAATAACACAGACCTAATTTGACCTCAAATTGACTTAAACATCCTTGTTGACAAGCAGCTGAAATAGATTTCTTTAGAGTCAATGAACATCCCGTCCTCGTGTATTTAACATCTCCATCACCTCCGAGCAAGATGGGACACGTCCTTCCCTCCAGCGCACAAACATGCTTGAACGTCAGATTAAATTCTTCGCTATTCAACCGAACCAGTTAACATACACGGTAATCCCCACATATTGTGATGGGGCATTTTCAAAAAATGAAATTCAGATGCAAAAACAATTATAGCAGGAAGTGAGGGATTTGCACAGGGGCTGGGAAGATTTAGGATGAGCCAAACAATGATAGCCTTCCATAAATCATCAGCATAATATATCAGTCATGCATGCAAGCTATCGATATATAAAAATGTAGACCCAGTATAGCAAAGCTTATGTTTCTATGAGGTATGTGACATAGCAAATGGCTATTTTAATGTGTAATCAATTTCCTGTCTGGCAGGGAAAGCAGGAAATATGATAGACCTACCTTGCAATGGGTTCATCTCGGTCCTGATAAATATTGATGCGTCCGACGAATCTGAAAGCAGGGGAGTGGTTCGAGCTCAGTTGTTTATGCGGCGCATTAACAAATACACACGCACGTACACACACACACACACACACACACATGTCGGGTATACCTATCCTTATGGGGTCCGCTTCTTCACTTCTATGGGAAAAATGCTAACACTTACTATGACAACATGACAACCTTAACCCCCACCCTGCCCTAACCATAATCATAAGTAACCAAGCAAAATATAAGAGTTTTGCATTTTTAGTTTTTTCATAGCAGTCACTGATTTTTTTAAAATAGAGTTTTCCCTTATGGGGACCAGTTTCTTGGAAGAAAATGGGTATTTATCACTTTATGGGGACATTGTGTACCCATAAGGATAGGTACACACACACACACACACACACACACACATACACACACGCTGTGTTTGTTGGCATCACTGTCTTCCCTGAGGTCCTTCAGGATCACTCACTTGTAAAGGTCAGGTTGTGGCTGCTCGCATTCAATGGTGGCCATCAGCATGTCCACCTCCTTCTCAGTATTAAACGACTTTGTGTCCTGCACTGCATAGTATGTCTTTTTGGGGGAAAGAAAAAGTGAAACAATAGTAAATGTGACACCGAGGGGTCATGGGGGGGGGGGGGGTGAGGCATGGTAAGGCCACAGGTTGACCTGAGCCACATCAAACACATCGGTTCACTCATCTCCTTTTCTCCCTCTCTCCACTTTACTGTGTACCACTATTTTCTCTGTCCCGACGCCCCACTATTCTATCTGAATGCGAACACACACACCCTCCTTCCATTCAAGAGGACAATAAGTCATTTGTCACATGCCTTTCATCATTTAGTTCAAAGGGATTATACAGAATGCTTTACTTAAAGATAAACGATGGGAACGTTATTGGCTGTGACAACCTAAACAATAATTCTGCTCTATTTGTGCCCAATTACAGAATTACAGTATTTATGAGGTGTCTGCAGAACATGACCCTTAAAGATCCTGCAGGGGGTGTGAAGGTGAGTTGGTTAGGACACTCTCCCAGGAGTATAAGACCATAACCTGTAATCACCTAGACGTCCAAACAGCTATAAGCCCTTCAGTCACAGGTCACTTTGCCAACTTGGCTGGACTTCAACCTAGCTAGAGCTTTAGAGTAACCTAAGGATACCCTATCAGCATCGAGTAAGCTTGATCTTCACCTTGTGACTGGACTCCCCATCCAAACTGGCTGTTGTCACAAAGCAGGTGCCATCATCCCGGCTCGTGGACAGGAGGATGAGGTCACTCGGGAACGTCTCATCCTCCTTAACCAAGACAATGTCCCCAACCTGAGAAGGTAAGCAGAGTGTGAGCAGAGAAGAAAGCAACGTCTTTACTGAGAGAAGCTCTGGGTCCGTCTCTCCTTGATGGCACCTGGCAACACTGTTTGTTGCATTTTTTTTAACCTTCTTTGGAAAAAATAAACAACATCTGCACTGTCGATATATCATCTCTGAAGTTCTTCATATAAGCACTGACAATGTCATGGTGATACCTGGGTTGTACGGCTTAAGTCTGGGTTGTTGCTGCATTTTTTTTTGTTTTACAATTCTGACACACTATACAGTCCACATAATTTATTATAAAACTGGCATACATTTCAGCAAGCTGGTGTCTCTCAATTAACCATTTGGTTCACAATAACAAATAAACACCCATATAGACTTCATTATATTTTGGTCATCTGTTCATATTTATTTTCCACAGGATCATGTGTTACGCAACAATTTGAAAGCTTTACGTCTTAGCAACAGCGAAATCCTCTAAAGTATGGCTCAGCTCAATTAGCGATATTTTTCATTTGTTGTTCTTGTTTTTATTTTTTTGCACAGTTCATTTTAGTTCAGAAGCACATGGAAAACACTAAACATGTTCGGTGTTTGTGTGACAAGTTCAACAAGGAAATTTCACCAATTCAAATGCTCAATTTGCTTACAATGAGTCTCCAGAGCTAAGAGACCTGGCTCATTAGCAAGATATTCTGGAAAGTGCCACTAGCGCCATCTAAACATGGAAAAATCTGTCATTGTTTTTATCATTACTATATAACATCTCCAAAGCTTTAGACCTAGGGAGGTAAGTGTTCAGTACTGGACTTGAAATGAGGTAGGATGACAGATAGTCCATGTCAGGGAAAACACTTTGAGCTACTCCAGGTGTTACAAACTATTTAAAAACTGAAAGGCACCTATTCTTGGCTAAATTGTTCAGTTCTTCTGGTGCTTTGACTGGTTTGTTTCCTTGACTGAAAGTGTCATCCAGCTGTTTCACATTAACATTAGTGACACATGCATAATTATAGGAGACTGACCAATCAGCACACAGCAAGAACTCAGCGCTTAAGTGAAAGCCAGGTAGTTTTGATTGAAGTGGTAGTCTATAAATCCTGTCCTAGCTCATAGTACCCTCCCTGATGTGGATTATCTGGTCTCCCTAAAAAGGGGCAATATAAAGAGCTACAACTGATCAGTTGCAGCAAATCAGAGAGCCCAGGAATCACCAGCTGAGGTTTATCTGACCAGAAGAAAGAGGAAGTTGGACTCCAGTAAATCAGGTAGTTACCATCAAAGAATAAGGAGGGAAAAGCTAAAAGTCCGCCCAAACACGGCTGACACGTTCATTGTGCACAGCAAGCTTAGGTAATATCCCACACTAGTGCTCAGGTGAGGCTGCCACGTCTTTAACGTAAGAGGATATGAAGACACTGATAGCATTAGCGGCTTAGTGGGAATTTTCATTGCATCTCAGGCACAGCTGCTCAGTCGCATGCGCTCCCCCTCCCCTTCCCAAGCCAAGATATCCCTGCCAATTGCTAAGTGGGCCAGTTAAATCGAGATGGCCACAGAGACTGAGACAAACAGAGCTCTGCCACACGCAGGCGTGTGCAACGGAGGGGCCAAGGTGAGGTATACCAAAGGCTGCATGGCGGAGCAGAATCCCAAAGCGAACAGGAAACTGTTGCGAGCAACATACCTCGAGAATTAAGCCGCATGGCGACTTAAAAAATAGACGGATGAACAATATTTTATAGGGGTTAATGGCAGAAAAATAAATATTGTAACTGACAAAGGTTTTTATAGGGCTCTTCATTGTAACGTCACAGACCGCACATTGTTTTGAAGACACCCAGTGGCTGTCATGGGGTTTGACTCACGGCAGGCTTCCCGCACACCCACCAACCACCCCCATCTCCCAGCAGACCCTCACCCGCAGCTTGCGGCTCTGCTTCCTCACCACCTTGCCGTGCTGGATGATATGAACAGGACATTGGTTGACAGCATTGTCAGCTTTGTGGCGTAGCCAATCCTCATAGCCCTGGGGCAGGATAACAGGAGGACAAAAGAAAAAAAAAAAAACAAATGATGTAGTATGTCAGGTTTTATCAGCAAGACAATGACCTCATTCATCTTCATTTATGTCTCATTGTTATGATTTAATACGGCCGGCAATTATACGGTCAAGACGGCATGATATCTGAGATATTTACAGAAAGATGATTCTCCACTATTTTGCCATTTGCACACATCTCAGCTACCAGAGAGAAAGGGAAATGATTTTGTTGGGTCAGTGGGCCTGATTTGGTGTGTGAAGGCCAAGCCAGCTGTCCCTGTTCATGCCCCGCCGACATCAGCGCTGGCATCTGACTCATGAATCTGAGAAGGCAGCAACCGCTCCACCTTTCTTAGGTTCATAAACAAAAGCTGATTTTCACTGCATTTCTCAACACAGCTATTGCTACAGCATAGGATGCACCTCAATTGTTCATATCATAAGATGACAACACTGTTCTCCCAAATGTGACTACAAATACTTTATGATCACAACCTCAGGCACTGGGATCCAGCCCTTGCTTCATGATTACTGAGACCATAAGACCAAGCCACTTGTGCCTATGGCCACATTTTGTCCCACCAAATTCCCCGCTGACCAGAGAGTAGTTAAAAACATTCTTCAGCATCCTGATCTTTACTTCGCAAGAGCTGCATCCTAGCAAGACACCAAGGCCAGTGTGGGTAGGGGGGCCTAGCAACTAGGGGGGTTGGGAGGATATGTTCCTACCATATTCAATTTGGATTCACTGGCACCAAACGTTAGTTGTGTGCTGGCAAAAGCTAACTATCATATGCCATTGCACAGAACCACTAAGTCACCATTGCATGGCTGCTTTGGAAGTAGCGTCCAATCATAGTCCAACCGGCTTGATTGACCCATAGGAGGGTTTGCCACAGGCCTTCCATTCAACCAATGCGCTGACATTCTCCAACACTCCGAGTGCATTCCGTGACAATAAAACCTCACCTGTTTGATGGCAGTGACAGTGATGACAAAGAAAAGGGGCAGGCCGCTGGTGACGGGGCTGGTGGGGGTGTCGATTATCAGCTGAAATGGTGGGAGACAGCAGAGGTAAACAACCTCAGTTACTGCTGCCACAACTCGCAATGCAAACTGTGGGAGTCATTTGGAGCTAAAATCCTCACCTGGACCAGGAATATGATGAGGAAGTAAAAATTCGCAACCCTTCTGAACTGCTCGAATAAGTTCTTCGGCACAAAATTCCAGAAGGTGTACTGTGAGGGAAACGGAAACAAGTTAGCCAGAAAATTTTAATGCAATCAGTCAGACATGCTTGGAGTTCACACTTTTAAAGTTTCTAGAGCTGGTTCTTAAAACATATAGGTGTAACAAAGTCTATGACAATGATGGGGAGTCTAATCTGAGCTGCCAGTGACTCAAAGCGTGACACTGGGTTCCTCGGCTGGGTTTCTGGAAAAGGTGAAAGGGAGGCAGTTTATTGGTGCTGTGCTGACCGGTGTTTCAGAAAGCTTGGCAGCAATCACAGAGGAAAACAAGATGGACATGTTAGAATGATGCTTTTATATGCTATATGCAAAAGTACAGGTACATTGCAATGCTTCTTTTTACATATCCCCTTTCCACACATCCCTTATTTTCCTTCGAGGCACATACATATAGAGTTAACTGCAAAGCTTGGAGTTCAAGCATAGAGTCAGGCAGGCTATTTATCTGGCACCCCTAGAGCATTTTTTTTTTTTTTTTGCTGTTAAGAGTCTTGCTCAAGGGTCCAGTGGAGATTCTGCCAGAGCCTGGGCTCAAGCCAGTGACCTTCTGTTCACAAGTACAAGGGACTAACCCGCTGAACCACACACACACCCCGAAATGGGCCACAAGTTGACACAGGTAGCTTTCCCTGACCAGGAATCAAAGCCAAGCCCTGTCGGTAAAAGCTACAAATCCTGACCAGTAGACCACCAGAGGAATTCCCTGGGTTATTTCCACACAGCTGTGTTTGGAGGATCTGCAGCAGCAAGGGTGTGGCTGTGGCCCTTTTCTCTCGGCAACAGCATTTTCCAATCTGGGCCTCAGGGATCCACAGGTGGTCTATGTTTTTGCTCCCTCCCTCGTGGACTGTCAGCGGTTCATCAATGATCAGATTGGGAAACGCTGCCCTACAACATCAACATCCATCTAGGAAGAGCATGGTTCATGGGTTCCTGCACCGATACTCCTCACGTCCATGGGCTACCTTGGAAGACACAATCCGATTATCGGGGAACCGCTGAGGGATGTAGGCCTCTGTCCCTGGTGGGGGTTCCCGGTGGCCGATGTAGACTGTCCGGCTGTCTACCCAGTTCTCCTCTCCAGTACACTGTGGGACAAAAGGGATGTGGTCATTGTAAACATTTTAATTAGCACCAGATTGACAGCTGAAACATGGGCGAATTGATTTAATATCCAAATGACTGTGTCAACAAAGAAAGGTCAAGCAACACACTGGGCTGAGGTTGCCAGGGAGAGAAGGCGAGTCCACTGTTCTATGCCCACATTTTCGTTATTCGTCACCATGAGTATCCAGAACCAACTGGCAACAAGGAGCACAAACAAAACATTCCTGTGTCACATACACTATATCTCTCGCCGATCCCGATATGCAGGAACCGCCCTTGGTTTAATGTGAACTACTGTCACCACGATGACGGTGACATTTCGCAATGAGTCTGCTTGCGTGGGCTGTAAAACATGGAAGAGGTCACGGAAATGAGCCAGGAGATGCATCTGCAGCTAAAGAATTTACCAGATGCAGGACTAGCATCTTCTTCGGACCCGTAAGGAAATCAATAAAGTATTCATGCCAAGATCAATATCATTTCATATGCAAGGCCATCCAGTTTGCTCCTTCTCTTAGGACAAAATATTTCCCAGAAAACACAAAGTGAACTAATTGTTCTTTTTTTCAACATATAATTATTTAAATTAAATCAGCTGGCATTTCCTGTGGCAGGCATTCTGATTACATTAAATATGCATATTTAATTATCATCAATTAACTTATAGGGGGAAAAGAACATTTAAATCACACCCAATTGGTTGGTTTGGTTTCTGTGGATTAGGTATGCAATAAAGTTACTCAGAGAGCCTTAAGAATTAAAGACTGTGCGTCCTGGTTCATGCACTTGTGACTCCTCATACTTAAAGACATCAGTACCAGTTCTCTGAATCCAAGCCTCCATTGCATATCCACACAGGATCATACCCACATTTTCACATTATCTATATGAGCAGATATAGACTCCTATCTCTAAAATGTCTGCTTTTCCACAGCGACACGGTACATTTACGTAACGAAGCATCTACAAAGGTTTACATGCTGCTTGCTGTTGTATCTGGACTAGACACATCCTACGGCTTGTTAAAGGGGAGAGTCTGCGTAGCGTAACAGGGGAGTGAAGGGTGAGGCTGTGTGCACACAAGCACTACGACGCCAAGCAATTGGTCCTTACTTTGACACGCATAACAGACCTTGATCCTGCCCAGCTGGTCTACAGGCTCACCTAATTTCTAAGCCCCCACCCCCCCAATCCAAACAAAGGTGGCTCACTGGAACATGCCCTGGCAGCAGGGAGAGTAACTGCATTCCAGAGGGAGATGACTCACACTGGACAATGGCTTTGTTCAGCTGTTTCTGTGACAATGGCTTCAGGCTCTTACACTGATTCTGCAATAGTTAGCCTTTATATTAGCCAGATTTTCTACATTAACTAGATTTGATATTATATAGTACTTTAGCTAGCTAATTATATATCTATGTAAAGAGTCACAAAATGTCTCCATTATCACATAAAAACTTTACTTTCCAAAAACTTGACGAGCTGATCTATGTATCTATAAACCACTGCTTGCCTTGCTCTCTGTTATGTAGTACTTTGTCCAGCGCCATTATAGTGCACTGTAGATCTGAAAAGCTGGAAAGCAAAGCCCGCCCACCAAGCCCTCATGACTGGCCGTAACCCAATCAGCTAAGGGAGCGGAGTCATGAATGGAGTGGCTTGTTCATTGTTACTGTTGCTACGGTGCCATTGAGAAGGGTTGATGACACATGTCCAACGGCAGTCACGGCAGAAAGTGTCTGCTTTACTGTGTCCTACGTCTCGCAGTACCCGTGACTTCTGTGGAACTGCTGTACGGAGGCTACATGACACCTGCCATGCAGCTAACGGCACTAACAGTTGTGTTTCTATTGTCTCTGTCGCAGTTTCACTGCCATGCTTCTCGGGTCGACGCGGTTAAGAATGAGTAAAGAGGAGTCTCGTTAAAAACCACTGAGCTAGAGAAGAACTAAGACTGGGTGCTTGGCATCAGGATCATGTATCAAATATGATACAGGGAGCAAAAGATAAATCACATCACAGGCAGGTTAAGCACGCATGTAAAGTGTGTTGGGGGGGGGGGCTTTAAAACATGCATGCAGTGTGCATTCTAAACGGAGTTGTAAATACAACCAACTGGGACATTCGTCTTAACCTTCCTGTATGTGAGCAGTCCAGTAAGGAATTACAAGCAGCTCTGAGTCAAATTTTATGTAAGTCCACAAGAATGACCAAAGTTAGGTCACTTGGGTTTACACCTTTAGGAGTGAGCAGATGTGTGTCATATCTATTTGTGTGTATTAGTTTGTGGTCACTGGTTGGTGGTCACTGGTTTGTGGTCACTGGTTGGTGGTCTTACAGGATGAACTCTTCAATTAATTCACTTGGTTTTAAGAACGGAGACTGTTTACAGCAGATTGTGGCGTTTTGTTTCAGATCGCAGTGGCGTTTAAAAATGCACTGCTTTGCCATTTCCTTGGAGATACATTATCGAATTCTAAAGGGTATCACAACTGTTCTGTTGTGTTCTGCCACATATTTATCTGCATCTGATCTCAGAAAAGTGTTGGCCCAACAATATAATCAAGTAATGGATATTTTATTTTTTAACGGATACATTTACTTTTTAAAGTCTGGAGGCTGCAGATGGACAATCAGGGGAATATCCTTTTCCGAATGACCTCCCTCCTGTATCAGAGCAGAGTGTACTACACCATTCCATTCCAGTCATTCAGCCAAGCAGCCAATCAGGATGCAGCGTGAGGAATGAGGACGCTGTCTTGCGCCCTGCCAGTTCAGACTGCCACACGCTTTTGCTGCACGCGCTGTGACTGTTACCTGCCAGGAACACAGACTACAGCCTCTGCTTCCAGATGCTCCCCGATATCAGACAGATCTACCTTAAAAACTGTCAACAAACATCTATATATATAAATTTGCCATAGCAGTAACATCTGTCGCTGACATAAGGGGCAGCAAAATGAGAGGGTCTGACTGTCATTCAAGGGGCAGATGATAATCCAGACAACGTTCAGGATGAAGCGGCTGAGCAGAAAAAATCCTCAGGCTCAGAACTAATTCCTTGCCGGAAGAGTCCGCCAACTGCCAGTTTCGGTCACAGAAGCTCAAAAATCCCAGCCTTGTTGTGTCTCAGAAACTTGGTGATAAGTTAACTATGCTCTGTGTGGTTTTCAAAGCTGAATATTAAGAGTCCACCGTTCATAAGGAGAACTGATCAGAAGCTATACAGTAGCTCATTGTATTTTCATTATTTAGGGGACCTTTCATCAATTATGGACATCTAAAATCCTACTGAGCCACGCTGTCAGGGTCAAACCTCATACCCTGCTTAGTGCCTTGGAAGGGTCAGGCTGTCGTCATAGTGATTAAGTTAATTTGCAATTCTACCCTGCCGACAGAGTAAACACAGGTCTTCAGATGAAGTCCCCCTATCATGTTTGCTTCTGTCTCCCGAGTCACACCGGCTGGCCAATTAAGACTCAAGCCTCTCTGTAACTCATACAAATCTCACAGGTCTTTCCTATCCTTCCCTAAGCCGAATCAATATATTAAAAAACAACCATGAGCCGAATTTGAGAAGACAACAGGATTAGGTGTTAATGCCTTTCCTCTGGCGACGTTTGACATTTGGCGGCTACTGTTTGCGAGGAACTAAGAGGAAGACTAATTTGAATCCACTGTGCCATGAAGTGCGGGTATCGGCGAGGCAATGCGATGGATGGACCTTGGGGTCCTGACCAAAGGTCTCCTGGCCCTTTACTTGTTTTTCTGTGGACCGTGGTGAACCCATTATAAAGCCATTGCACTGAGCTGGCCACGTTTGGGAGCGAATCAGGGCTTGTTTCTGAGATCACGCTTATAATTTCAGCACAAATTTAATTTTGTCTATGCAAAAGAGATTTATTGTCTGAGGAAAAAAATGCAGATGGAAATGCAAAGGTGCTACTGCCCAGCCCTATGTCTCCTGGCAAAGGCAAAACAGACTCATCACGACTGTGAACACTGGCACAAGATTCCCCAACAGTCTGACATAGGTGGGGGGAGGGGGCAATCCCATAAGGTAATGCTACAGTTACAACCCCCAGAACAAATACATCCACTGGAACTCTCCCCTACACAAGGCCAAATTACCCCCCCTTCCTGTATCCGAAGAGTTTATCTGAAGTTACACATAGAAGTCTTCTCAAAATAACTGTGCCTCTGAGCATGGATAAGATATCCAGGAATAGGATTGGCTGATAAGCCTCTGAATCTGGGATGTGACAATGAGTCCGGCTCTACACATCCCTGATTGATACTCCTGCACCTCTTTCTTACATTTTAACACACAGGGATGCAAGGCACCACTGGCGGCCAAGGCTGTCCAAGTAAGGGAATCGAGCACAAGTAACAGGCCAGGAATAGCATGTCACTGGGTGACACCTTCATCACATCGGTGGTATAACTCGAGCTACCAGCCCGGGAATACCGAAGGCTTCGATCCGCAGACAGATGCATTGCTCCTCAGAGCGATTTTGACCTCTTAGATTGATTCGGTTTTAGTTTTACTCCTTTGTCACATGTTCGGAACTGAGCATCTGTGATGTCGGAGACTTCTGTTCATGGTTTTTCCTATCAGAATTGTGCTTGGTCAGAATCCATAATCAGGGTATTTTTAGACCTGGGGGAGGAGGGATCAATACTACATTTCACATCTGACCAGAGTGGCTATTTCTCACTGTGCTGCCTATTTATAGAAACATCATCACTGTGTTTCCTTATTTGGCTCTCCTCCCTCCCCCTCCCCCCCCCCGGACCCTTACAGACAATGGGGGCCTGGTGCAAAGCTGTCTTCACCTGTGGTCAAAGGAGGGGGCACCTTCTCAAGCTCCGTAAAAAAAAAGGATTCGAGAGACAGACCAGAACAATACTTCAAGAAATGAGAGGAAGTAAGAAAAAAAAACGAACCCATTGCCTTGGGTTCTGAGATTAATGACCAGGCTGACGTGACTCGATCGTTATCCCTGGAAGGGCTGTAATGGTACACGTATTCAGCGTGTGCCACTGTGTTACACTCTCATTTCGGTTCGGTACACACAGTGAAACAAATAATTACATCTCTTCATTTGGGCATAACCGAAATTCATAAAACATCTTGCTAATTGTGGCAGTGAGCTAGCGTTGGTTACAGTCAGTCATAATCAACAGTTTGGGGACATTCCGGTGTCCCAACAAAGTACACCAACTCTGGAGAGAGTACTTGATAAGATCATGACTGTCTGACGGCTCTGTTATACCGAACTTGAATATGATGCCGTAAACATTAGCAAACATGCTAACTCATCTGAGGTGACATCATCCGCGTATGTGCTCAGCCTCTACAAGTTAGTCTCCCTCTGACATTTAAGATGCTTTTAGCAGGAAAGTCAGACTGGGCTAAAAAGATTATGATGGCCATAGCTGTGTTTATTGCTATAGATATATGACAAAAAAGCAGTAGCACAGATCACAAGATATAGTTCATAATGATTATTATGATGCAGTTTGTTATTCAGACATGTCGACGGCCACATTGCCTTTGGTTTGGTTTACTGCTCCTAATTGTGTTTGTGTTTAATAATATGTAATTAATAAAAAAACAATAAATAATTTTGCTGTACCGAAATTGCGGCGAACCGCAAACTCAAATCCAATATTTGCACCTGGCTGTGAATTTAGTGTTCAATCAACACCCCTGACATCAGGGCTACACACGCAGGAGAAAGCAATAAGTGCCAGTAATGTGACTTAGTAAAAGAGCAGCAAAATACCTGTCATGTGTGGTGGAGAAAAGAGCAAGAGAGGACCAGACTGCATGACCTGCTGAAGACAACGCAGACAAGACAAAAAAATGACAGGAGAGTGAAGACAGGAGACACTGGAAGGTCTTTAGCATCTTCAGGTCCAAGAGACAAGGTTAAGGAGTTGAGGTGCCGTTAGCAGCCCGTACCAGGATGGAGATTGCATTTCACCTGCATTCTGGGGCTCCTCTAACCAAACCCAGGGGTAGTGGCTTGGGGGGGGGGTTGCTGAAGATTGCTTTTTAATCTATTAAAACCACTGTGTCTGTGATATTACCATGGAAACAAAACAAAAGGCAGGACATATCCTGGAAGGTAAACAAGGCCACCTTTTCTGTCGGATTGCTATGGGGTGATGGCGGATGCACGAAAAAGGCAGCCGGGACTGTACAGGCATCCCTTTGTGTCTGACTTTGACGGTGTCCTGAGAGAAATACGAGCATGATAAAAGCAGGCAGGATGCTCGCTAGTAGGAAAAGATAAGACCTATTTCTAAAACCAGCCTCCCAGGCCAGAGGTGTAACTTATCGGTCTGTCATTAATGGATGTAAAGGTTACAGTGCGTAACATACTGAAATCATACAATAATATGATTAATAATCCTGGGGAAACCTAATCTACTGATTGCCAATGAGCAAATACCTAACATGGAGTCTTCATAATGTAAATATGACAAAGGTTTACCTCCCAACTCATGATAATTCTGGGCACTAAAACCAAATGTGGTTCCCAAGCATAAACAGGTTTAGACATCACGTCCTTCTGCTCTCAGTTAAAATATAGCCAAAGTGGTTTCAGCAAAACATTCTGCTCTGGAACTGGATGATGGCTGTTGCCTAAGGACTACACTTATCAACCCCTTCCCAAGACCAGCATGTAACCCCAAACAAAAGTAGAATATTCTCCTGTGTCGCAACACGCTGCCATTTTTCTGCCACATGGTGCCATGCCTGAGCCCTCTAAGTAAACACTGAACTTGTGGATTTACTGGCAAGAAAGCATAACACACTGGCATCTGGACCACCAAGGAAGAGAGGAACAGGTTTAGGGGGTGAGGATAGCTTAGCAGGAGAAACAAGTGATACAGTGGCCTAATACCTTAAAGCCAAGAGCAAGAACCTGGATCGTTATCTAGATAACATCAAACAGCAGTCATATGACCTGGCCAAGGGAAGAAGAGTTCCCATGAAATATGCCACAAGTCCTGTCAGGTGTGAGAAGTGGAAAACAGGTTGCCCCGCTGTGTGCATTCACGGTCTGCAAGCCTGGCAGATTAAAGGCAAGTCACTGTGACCACCTCCATTCTGTTACAAAAGCCATTCTACCCCAAAAGTACCCATATCACGCTGCAGTCTGCCGTATACTTGCGGATCGGATGTCAAAGGACATGTGTAACTCCTGTATCCCATAATGCCCTTTCAGGAATCAAGCACAGGTGTCTGTGATCAGCCAGCCCATGTTCCTTGAAAAGAAGCATTAATTGACCTACTTAACCTGCAGTAGTGCTCAGCTACACACTGTCCTCTGTACCTATTCACTTGGATAATGCAGAAGTTCAGGGGAGCCTTGGCTCTCTTCCAATGTCACCGGCTCAATGCGCGTCGCTAAGTTTGCTAAGAGCGGGTCAGGCCAGGGCGTGCCCAGCCGTCCCGTGCCGGAGTGGCTTCCGACAGCCCGCCACCCTTTCACATTCACTGAGCTGGTCCACGGCTTCATCACCACAAATAACGAGCCAAAAATAACTGACCTGGTAGTTCTGCTGAGCGTGGCACTGATGCAAAGTCCTTTTCCTTAAGGGCGAAAGGTTAACTAAGTGGTTCTAGCAGGAATGAGTTATAAGCACTGCTAATGGCCTTTCTGGGCAGAGAAAAGCCCAACTTGTCGTGGAGTAGCGTGACGCCAGGCTGGACTTTAGCCCGTTTAATGAGGAAAAATGGATGGCAGGTCCTGTAATTGCATCTGTCCACTGCGGCTCTCCGGCTCAGGTAATATAATTTCCTGGTGGCCCAGTCACAACCTCGAGATCTTGACAAGAGGTCAGAGGAGAATGAACAGCAAGTTCACCATTATCACTGGGGGCTGCTGATCAGCATAAGTCTGCCACCCTGTCACTGTCATCGCTGCTGTCATTTTGTCACCATTACCATTCCTGTCACTCTGTCACTCTGTCACTATCACCAGTGCTGTTACTCTGTCATTCTCACTAGTGCTGTCACTTTGTCACTTTACTGTCACTCTGTCACCATTACTAGTACTGTCACATTGCCAATGTTACAAATACTATCACTCTGTCACTGTCACAGATGCTGTTACTTTGTCACTATTACCATTACTGTCACTCTGTTACTAGTATTGATACTCTGTCACTGTCACAGATGCTGTGACCTTGTCACCATTATTAGAACTGTCACAAGTGCTATGACTGCTGTCACAACTGGTTTTGACTCTGTCTGCCCATGTAAATCAACGGCGTAGGAGAGAGTTTGATTTTGGGGGAGACACAACTTAATTATTTATATACAAATGTCTGTTTATGAAGCGGGGGGCGGGGCTGAAAGCAAATTAAATATTAAGGGGTAAATGCCCCCCACCCCCCAGTTCTGATGCCCTAGATGTAAATCATTTCAGATAGATACTTATCTGATGGCTTATAGCATCAACAAGCTGTCAGGTTTCCTTTTGACATATTTGCTGATCTCATTTCCTCACAAGATGCATTCAGCCATTTTCCTTCAGCTCTGGGGAAATGGCTTCCAGGAGGCCAGGAGGAATGAGAACCAAGGAGACACATCTGAGGCTAAATGAAAGCGCAGACTCCAACAAAATCAATTAAGAACTCAATAATGTACTATACAGAAAAGTACATGGGGAAAGGTGGAATGAAGCCAGCAGCATTTTGTTCTTAAGGTGGAAACAGCACCACCGTTACAGGACCTGCAATGGAACGCAAATCTCTGATCTTATTATCCCAAAGTCAGCCTCACAAACACGTTCACGTCTTGGACTTTTTGGAGGTTAATTTTTCATGGGGCAGAAGGCAATTAGCCCAAACAGGTTTCATCAGGGAACTTAATCCTGCTCCATATGAGCTATTTCGCCTCCCAGGAACCACCAACTGAGGTACAGTACCTATAGGTGTTTCTCCTCACATGTCACAATACTCCATGAGGAGACACCATCAGATAGCCAATAGCACCTAGCCATGTTTATTGATAAGACTGCAGCCTCAGCTCCATGGTTACTTGGCGATGGTGCCATGCAAGTACGCCTCTTGAAGGCTAAGCGACGATATGACACGTTTCATTGGAGAAGAGTGGTGATGGTGGGGGGGGGGGTGGCATTGTAAGGGCCATAGCGACATTATAGCAATTAGCAGACAGATTAACAAACTGATGAACCAGCTCTGATTCACCAGCCCAAGTCAGAGACACACCCAGTTATTCCCTGCCTGACACGCAGTCAGACTTGCTGGGGGAGTGATCCAGCGACTCCCATCTGCTGCCCTAACATGACTAACATTACACAACTGCGCTAATCCAGCTCTCATCCTCTCACTTGCGACATCCCGTCTGCGTGATAAAAACCCTTCTGCTCTGTTTTTCCCATGGGCTATGGCATGGGTCCTGAACTCAGGAGCCTTTTAGGTTCACACTTTACTGTATCAGGCAGAATATTAAACCGAATCTTAAGCATGCAGCTTCACAATCATGCGTCTGAAAAGCCAAGAGACCATTGGTTAAGAAGAAAATCAAGGCCAAGGTGGCTCAGGAGACTGTGAAGTAAATACTGACCCCCCCCCCCACTAAGGTCCTAAGAAGAGGTCAAAGAAGATGATGCCAGAAAGGTTTGTAAATGAGACCTAACCAAGCGTTATCCCCAGAGACGGGAACAGCCCACACTGCTGATGGGAGATTGCAGGTTGTGAGTGCTGAACATGCAGACTCTTATCAGGTGATGTTGGGTTTATGACCAGCACACAAGAGAAGTGCCTTTTAGGAATCCTTCATTACCTTAGGGACGTGTATCCGTCACTCACCTGCCCCCATAGCGATACGGTTTGCACCAGCATACCACAGGCTCTGTTGATTTTGGGGCAGAGCCTCGAGTGACAGCAACACAAAACAGAACGACTACAGAGTCAGCCGAGAGATTTCAGAGGACTGAGTCACCCGACAGACTTCATAAATAATCTGCGACTTTCCGCCATTAGCTCAGCCAGCTCACGCCAGGCCTGCCCCGTCTCAGTGCCGCTCTGCCATAGGCCCGGAAGAGCCACCGCTCCACCACTGGCATTTCTCCACCAACTTATATGATGCTGGTGGCCAGATCAGACAACTGAAGCCCCTGTCTAGGGGATTTAATTTTATTAGGAGTGGTGCATCTTTGCCACAAACATGTCACCAATGTACCGTGCAGAGATTTTCCAGAGGGAAGTTAAGCTACTTTATAATTTCCTCAGGCAACTGAGTGTGAATCCTGAAAAACAGCCGCCGATAATAATTCAATACCAGCAATTTGGCACAAAAATTTAAAGGCACCGTTAAAAAGAGCATCTCTGTGTTTGAGGAAAACCATGAGAAACTGAATTATGGGGTGGCCCGATGAGAGTTTTATGTGTGTTTCAGGCACTCAGGCATGCAGCCAACAGGCCGTTTGCGGAGCTGTGAAGCGTGTCGGGGATCAAACAGCACCTCTGGTTCAAATGGCCCGCCAGCAGCCCTCGACCTGTAAACACATCTCCATGCCACAGCACTTGGTCGCGGGTAAACTCAGCCTGTCCAGACAGCTGGACATTCGGCTGGGAAATGGGAAGCAGGCCCTGCCACCCCCTGGCGCTCACCTTTCTCAAGCTCGCTCCTACTATCTCGCTTTTTTTCGTTTTCTCACGCAGCCTTACTCGCTGAATGACAGGACGGGTAACTGTATCATGTCGAATTGTTATTCCCTTGCCGGCATGACAGGTGTCCTTATCTGCTTGTGGAGTGCATAGGTCTGTGGTTTAATGTTTCCATACCATCGGAAATTTCCTGGAGTGATTCCAGCTCACTGGAAAGATGCCGCAATAACACCAGTGGTGTCTGAAATCCGTCTGCACTATGATGCTTTGGTTCCAGTGCTTTAAGCAATAAACCTGCTGCGCGGCACTGGAGGCTCTGTACATTTAATGGTTTGGCTGCTTTACTCCCATATACAGCTGGGAATTTATAGTGGTTTTCCACATGCATGCAGCAGGAGGACTGATCTGAGCATACAGCCAATGCCCCCCCACTCCTGAGTCAGAGCCGCTAGTGCCCTATCTACCCAATTTACCGTGACGTTAGGTTTGTGTCTCTCTCTAACCTCCATCCATTAGCAGACAGCCCTTCTTGGAGTGTAGGCTACTGGAGAACAAGAAGAAACCTGTCTGACTGTGAAAAGAAACTCTCAAATCACAGCTTTTCCATTTCATTCATTCACAAACACTGAGAAACAGGTTCCCCTGTGGGGCGGTGTATTTTTAGGTTTAGACGCCTGACAGTGAGCTAATTAGCTTATTTTTCAAAACTGGCATCTTCTGTGGACAAGCTAATTGAGCGATTGACTGACTGGTGGGCATGTGTACCCTTTGGCTTGGTAGCGCCGATGCAGATCGGCTCGGAAAGCCATGCAGATGCCCTGGTGGGCTTTCTCTGGCTTCACCCTTCCAGCATCCTGCCTGCATTTCCTGCTTTTGTTTCCAAACCTTGGATGGATTGTTCCAGTTTCCCCTTTGAAGTGATGTTTTCTCTGTCGTTCTATTATATAATTATTGAGATAGTGACCCTGAAATGGTGCATAAAGGGATGTCCAGGCATAGCAAGGATATACAGACATGATGTCCAGGAAATCAGGCAAATTGTGCAGCTCATTATAGCTCAGACTAGGCGTGACATATTTGCCAAAAAACGTGAAGCAGGTGAAGCATCGAGTCAGCGTTGTCAATGCTCTGTTGCATCACTGGACCCAGAGACAAGGGTAGCATATGGACCAGGGTGCTACTGCGCCAACATCCTTCAAGAATGAAGACTTGCAATCCCAAGCGTTCCAGAAAGCCCATCAGCCCCCCCAACGGATTCCCTGTCACATGCTCTCTTCATGACGTTCAGAAACAAACAGCTGTTTGTTTCAGAGCGAGACACACACTTCCACCCTCTCAGACTGGGAGAACTCGATCCGTTTTAGACAGGAACATGCTGAGACAACAGCACAGAGACACAGAGACCCTTCTCACTTATTGTACCCACTTTTGATGTCTGTGGTCCATCTATTACACATCAATCCTTATGGTTGTTCATTACCAGCTCTTAATAGTTTACACTGTTGCTGTACCATTTGGCCAAAAATAACATATTATATTACTTTGATTTTTAATACTACTTGTGTAATTGGTATATATATATATATATATGGGTATATCTTATAAGTTCCCAAACCTTACAAAAGCAGATGTGTGATCATGTGATCAGTCATGTGAGGAGTCATATGATCTGGTCATATGATTGGTCCTGAGCGCCTAATTCTCCCTGTAATGTTAAACATGTCTGAATGAGTTTTCTGCCTAAGGGGCTTGTACAGCCTGTCAGTTGAGCTGGGCCACCTGACACATCTGTCGGATGCTACCATTGTAGCACTATGGGACCAGTTAGGACAAGCAGAGGGTCAGCTGACTGGACATCCCCTTCTGTTCACCCTTGTCCTATAACAGCAATCCCCAGCCTCATTCTAGCACCACCCCCAAACTGGCAGAATGAACTGGCTCACTCCAACAGCCAATTACAGAGCTGAGACTTGATCCCCATTAAAGCTTGCCCTCCAGGCTGTATCTGCTGCTGCTGACACATTATGCTGGCTGTTCCCAGGCCGGCATAGAACTTTGAAGAATGCAGGGAGGTGGGATGAGTGTGACAGGCTTTTCAGAACTGCTGTAAACACAAACGTGGACAACACCTGCTGTTACACTGTCTGATAAATGTCTTTTGCATTAACTACCTTAAATATTTCACATGAAATACTCATTCCATTTTTTATGTTGCGTTGGAATTATTTTTGTAATCCAGGATCAAAGCTCAGCTTCAAAGTACACAAAAATAATTATGTATTAAACTAATGAGTAAATTTTTCATCAGGTTTCTTAGACTGAATAATTACAGAGCAGCCAAGTTCCCTGTTGTACCAGTATGGTTTATGCTACACAGATAGCCAGTAATGAACCATATTTACAATCTGTCTACAGAGTTGCTGGAGATATTCACCCAGCATGATCAGAGATTTCCCTCCAACCTGGAGGAAAGACCCCCTTCTGCAAGCTGAAAGATCAACACACAAAGCAAACCACAACCTTTTCATTTGCAGCTTGCAGCTACATGATACGCATCCTGATGAAAAATTCATAAAGTTCCTTCCATTTTCAGACTGTGGTTAGCAGGAATTCAGGAATGTGGAGGGAAGATGCACTTTAACTTGCAGGAACATCTCAAGAACTTCTCAATAGTTGTCAGAATGCTAGATGTCCAGTAGGCAAGGGTCTCAGGCAGTGACTCACTGCCAGCCAAATCACTATGTCGCAGAGGGATAGATGTAACCACCCCCCACCCCCTCACCCCCCACC
>JAABNX020000088.1:326336-367078 GCA_015163995.2 Mormyrus lacerda
GTGTGTGTGTGTGTGTGTGTGTGTGTGTGTGTGTGTGTGTGTGTGTGTGTGTGTGTGTGTGTGTGTGTGAGTGTGTGAGTGTGTGTGAGTGTGTGAGTGTGAGTGTGTGTGTGTGTGTGAGAGAGAACTTAACAGGATTTTGTCTATGTCCAGAGCTTTTGCGCTGCCCTCCATCAGGAGCTGAAGGAATACTACCGGTTGCTGTCTGTCCTGCACTCACAGGTAGATTTCGGCTTATCTGATTCCTTCCCTCCTGTCCGGGTTTTTCATCTCTTTTGGTAAAATTGTGCCTTTACTGCCGAGCTGCACAGTACAACGCAGAGTTGCCAGTGAATGTACCTTTAAACCCCCCACCCCAGCTTTGAAAGGTATCCATGTTTCTGTTAAGGTAATTCTTGGATGGCTGGGATGGGCTGATCTCTTGGTGGGCGTACCCAGTGACATCTGTCTGATGGCTCGGAGAGTAGTGGTGCTTTGTTGTCTGGGTTGGGGGTGGTATGACCCGGGGTCATCTGTGTGCCCCAGCTGCAGCTGGAGGACGACCAGGGCGTCAACCTCGGCGGAGAGTGCAGCCTGACCCTCCGCAGGCTCCTCGTATGGACCTACGACCCCAAAGTCCGGCTCAAGACGCTGGCGGCTCTGGTGGATTACTGCCAAGGTCAGCGCCGGGGGAGGGGGTCTGTTTGGGTGCGGTCCGGCTCACTTAAAATGTCCCTAAATACATATCACTGCTCTTGGCAGGACGTAAAGGAGGGGAGCTGGCCTCGGCAGTGCACGCCTACGGGAAGACGGGGGACCCCTACATGCGTGCACTGGTGCAGCACGTCCTGGCTCTGGTGTCGCACCCCATCCTCAGCTTCCTGTACCGCTGGATCTATGATGGGGAGCTGGAGGACACCTACCATGAGGTAAGGTAGCTGGGGGTGCAGGAGCCGGCTGTTTGGCTTGGTAACCAGTTCAAAGGTCCAGCAGAAAGACCCATGTCTGCTGTCACTGCCTTTCCTTGCTCTGACCTTCACTGTCTAGTTCCAGGAAGATCCCCAGTTTAGCTTTAGTTCTCCTTCCAGCTCGGCCTTAACGGTCCCTGTGGGATTCCCCTTAATGTTCCTGCTCGCTGGCGCCCCCCTCCCCCAGACCATCCATTAGTGCGTTAACGCAGTCCTGGCTGCCCAGCGCGTAATGGGATTTGGCTTGTGGTGTCTCCCGCTCTTAAGTGTCCAGTCTCCCTGCTGTTTTCTGAGACGCTTCTTTTTCGACTTTGGGCTGAATGTCTGTTAAATGCTACATTTCCCCCTCATTTTATGGATCAGCCACTTTTATTATTATGTGATCCCAGTCCCTGTGCGTCTTTGGCCGCAGTGCTTCTCTGCCCTCCCCTGTAGTTCTTTGTGGCCTCTGATCCTACCGTGAAGACGGACAGGCTGTGGCACGACAAGTACACGCTGCGCAAGTCCATGATCCCCTCATTCGTCACCATGGATCAGGCCCGGAAGGTGCTTCCCGCCACCGCTGCTCCAAGGCCTGCGTATTGGATCAGATCCGTAATGCTGTGGTGCCAGAGCATGCTTGACAGACTATTCTCTCTGCTAGGTTCTGCTCATTGGAAAGTCAATCAACTTCCTGCATCAGGTCTGCCATGACAGAACGCCGCCTGGGAAGATCACGCCTGGGTCAAAGGACATGGACTCCCCCAGGGATGGTGAGCCGCCTAAGCGTTTGCGGTAGCCTCTGCCTCGAAGATCGTCATTTAACCCGCCCATGGGCTGCATAAAGGAGAGATGGAGAACTTCGGTGGGAGGAATATTGACCAGTGACACTGGAGACCTCTCCCCAGCTTGTCGTGTATCGATGGAAGCCATGGAAACAGTCGATGGGACCCGCTGTCGGAGCCCCTCTGATCTTGTGGACGTCAGCGTTGAGTAATGCGCCGTTCCCCCACCCCCTCCCTCTGTCCCTGCAGCAGCCGAGCTCTTCACCGACCTGGAGGGTGCGTTCCAGGGCAAGATCGACGCAGCGTACTTTGAGACCAGCAAGTACCTGTTGGACATCCTGAACAAGAAGTACTCTCTGCTGGAACACCTGCAGGCCATGCGGCGTTACCTCCTGCTGGGCCAGGGAGACTTCATCCGCCACCTCATGGACCTGCTGAAGTGAGGGCGCTCTTCTCTGTCCTTAGGCTGAAACTGAACCCTAAATCAGAAACGGGGGCAGCAGCTGGCAGAGGGATTAATGACCTCATGGACTATGCTACCTGAGAAAAGGACTGTGCTGAATGTAACATATCGTAAGCTTGTGCTAGCATACATAGTAATGATTCAACTGAATTACAACCATTTTGGGCTTCCATCCACACATTACAAAGTACAAACTTCATCCGGATGTTTTCTAACTCCTGACCTTTGAACTTCGCTCTCTGTACCCAGGCCAGAATTGGCACGTCCAGCTACCACGCTGTACCAACACAACCTAACCGGCATCCTGGAGACGGCAGTGAGAGCCACCAACGCGCAGTTCGACAGTCCTGAGATTCTTAAGCGACTGGACGTCCGGCTCTTGGAGGTATCTCGGGCCTCGCCTCCTGGCTGTAAAGGATTCTGGGTGCTCAGTCTTGCGGAATGTGTTCCTGTCCCTGTTGTACTGAACATGTACTCCGGGACAGTGGAAGGTTGCTTCAACAACATCTGGCCATCGCATTCTAGGTGTCGCCGGGAGATACTGGCTGGGATGTCTTCAGCTTGGACTACCATGTGGATGGACCAATCGCCACGGTATGGCGGTTCCTTTCCCTCCGAAATGCTGAACACTGTCACTATCGTGGAGGTTTTCCGATATTATTATTATTATTATTATTATTATTATTATTATTATTATTTGTCGGATTATACCCGTTCCTGTTGGTGTTAATAGCCTTAAGTGTAGATTTGTCATTGATAAAATGATTAAGGGCTTGAGGTTTGAACCAACAATCTTCCAATTAAAAGCACAGCATCCTATCCAACTGAGCTAAAATGATGAAATGATTTCGATCTGACCCGGCTGCACTTATAGGTCCAGATCGGTGAACATATGCACTCCGTTTCGCCACCCACTGGTATACTGATGTACAAACATTTGTTATACTAACAAATTAATGAGTAACAAAAATATACTTGGAGTTTGGGAAACATGGAAATGAACGACTCAAATCTGAAACTCAACAAAATCATCATTTCATTCTCCTTTTAAACAGAGGGCTGGATCTAGCCCTAGGCAGGCCCGTAGCCAGAAATAAAATTTATTGATTATTTCACTGAACGGGGGACTTTATTTGAGTCCCCTTGTGCCAATTGGACCCTAGGTGTCTGTCTATCGCTAGGTCTAACTCTGCTTAACTCAGCTCTGTGGGGTTTTTTTTAAGGACTTTTTGAAAATAAGTGTTTATTAAATCATCTTTGTCTAGTCTGTGGCTTTCAAAGGATTTATTCTTGTGACCAGCTGCAGATTTTCATTTACAGATTTAAAATGTGAGCTTCGGAGAGTGATAGATGGAAGTACCAGGGTGTTATGTGGCATTACCATCTCAGTCATAGCTCTAAATAGGACGTGTGTGACTCAGTGAGCTGTATGCCCTCTGCTGGGCTGTGCTCAGCCATGTCTAAGCCATGTCTAAGCCATGTCCTGCGTGTGTGTTTGTTCCTCCCGCCACAGGTTTTCACGCGCGAGTGCATGAGCTGTTATCTGCGCGTCTTCAACTTCCTGTGGCGCGCCAAGCGCATGGAGTACATCCTCACGGACATCTGGAAAGGCCAGATGTGTAGCGCCAAGCTGCTGAAAGGCATGCCAGGTAGGAACCGAGCCACCTTCTTAATTAGCAGCGTCTCTGGGGAGGTCGGCAATCTCCTGGAGGCCCAGATCCTTAGAGGATTCAGGAGTAAAGCCCCTGGACAGCACGGTCGCGTTCGTTCAGCTGTGAATATGGGCTGCGGTGCTTTCTCAAGCATATACAGGTGCAGTGATGCGGTTTGTTTGTGCGTTACAGAGCTGTCAGGGGTGCTGCACCAGTGTCACGTTCTGGCCTCTGAGATGGTTCATTTTATCCACCAGATGCAGTACTACATCACCTTCGAGGTAGGGCTTCTTCTGTCCAGCACAGTCAGGGGGCAATTGTGTGTTTTAAGAGTCGCTTCATGCTGCTTACGAGTGAAATTTGCCAGGTGAAGTTCCCCGTTGTATTTCTTGGTGTCTTAAGTCATTCCCTGTGTGTGTGTAGGTTCTTGAGTGCTCATGGGATGAGCTGTGGAACAAGGTCCAGCAGGCCCAGGACCTTGACCAAGTTATCGCCGCCCATGAGATTTTCCTCAGCACCATCATCTCCCGCTGCTTACTGGATGCTAACAGCAGGGTAATACCCACACACTTGCACATACACGCACACACGTGCCCAAACGCACAGACTTAGGCTCTGTAGTAATGAAACATGTAAAAGACAAGTTTATTCTCGCGTATCCTCAAGGGATATCCAGAACCCCAAGAGCATAATGACCCGTGTTCCCCGGCCCAGTCCCTGCTGAACCAGCTGAGGGCCATCTTCGACCAGATCATCGAGTTCCAGAATGCGCAGGATGCCCTCTACCGCTCCGCCCTGGAGGAGCTGAAGCAGAGGACCGCGTTTGAGGACAGGAAACAGCAACGGGAGGGCGAGGTACAGCCGGGGGGCCTGGTCACAGGGCGACCTGGGCTCAGAATGGGGGACGGAGGCCTCTGGGCAGGGCGGGACTCTTTTAATGTGCCGTCCAAGGTTGCAGAAGATGTCCCGAAGCACGGTAGGTGGCTGGAGTTGTGGCAGCATTTGTCAGGGTGATTCAAGCCAGGGCAGATTGGCTCTATGTCCGCTCCTCACCAGTGGCACTCTGGCTGGAAGGCAGCCAGGTTTTTTGTAAGCCACATGGTCATCTTCTCTTACCATCGATTTCAGCAACAGGAGGAGCATTTGGAGGTGTTGTGTAAACAAGCGCGGGTGGTAGCTGGTTTTATAAGGCCTGTAAATAATCACCGGGCTGTGCTGATGCTTCCTTAATGTCCTTTTATTTTTAAAGCTACATCGATTTGCACCTTTTACCCAAAGTGTCCTGATAGCATTTCACATAATTACACGACTTGCAGAAACTGGTCCAGTTAAGTGATGTTCCCCAGTTTCTGCTGGAACTTCCAAACTTGTGGTGACACTTAAAATGCTTGCGTGAGGCCTTGGTCAAGTGTTGATTATGAGCTGGTCAATAGAGTGAATTCTCGCGAGTCGCCAGCCTGGATAAATTTGCATCTCAGGCAGCGTGTGACAAATCTGCTGCAATATTGCCTGATTTGTCCTGTACAGCTGCTCTGTGTTCAGTCGTGGGAGAAATAAAACCTTGTCCTTTCCACAACTCTAGAGACACCACACAAATCCAGTGCGTGGTTCCGACTCATGGATGAATGGCTCAACAAGCTAAGCCTCTGTGCCCATGATAGGAAGGTCACAGACTCAAGACCCAGCCTCAGCATAATGGTCGCATGTCCGAGGGCCCTTGAGCAAGGCCCTTAACCCCCAGCTCCATGGGGGCCCGTAGGCTTCTGCTCCTCACTGTGATTCCCCAAGCTCGCTCATGCATATATGTCTGTGTGTCTCACGGAGAGCAAGATGGGGTAGGCAAAGAGAAGCATTCCAATGTACCTGTACTAATATTTGTGCACATGGCAAATAAAGGATTGTTTCATTTCATACTTGCTCCCCGTGACATGATGCGATGTCCCCCTCTTTTTCAGGGGGAGTGGGGGGTGTCAGCCGCTGAAGAGGCTGAGGAGAAGAAACGAGTCCAGAAGTTCCAGGAGACCATACCAAAAATGTGCTCACAACTCAGAATACTGACACACTTCTACCAGGTTTGTGATCCACCCCCCCAACATTACATAATGCACCACACACAGGTTCTATTCACGCAACAACCCGTAATATCGCCTATCTCCTTATACACACACTTTCTACTGGGCTCCCATTGTAGGATGCACTGATCCATCCAACCCGGTCCTCAGGGACCCCCAGACTGTCCAGGTTGGGAAACACAGGGCCAGTCAATTTGACACTAACATGCTATCTGTATTCCCCAGACAGGAAATGCATATGGTTTTTGGACCAGTCTGCAACTGCTACCATAGATGCTTGTCTCATTAGCCCAATAATTCAAAATCATTTTGAATTTCAAATCTTTTTAAACTTTGCAGAAATGTTTACGGGTAAAGATCTGGAAGTGGTCAAATTTAGAGAGAAATCACACCAAAATTGAAGTAGCACAACACAAGTGGTAGCAAAAAGCAGGGCCTCAGACACTGATCTCGTTAGAGTGATAAATCAAAAAGTATTTGATGGGTCTTTTTCAAACTTCACAGGTGCTTTTATATGGAAGAAGGTCTCAATTTTGAGACGAATCACAGCAAAACTGAAGCAGTGGCGCTTAGCGATTAGCACATGAAAAGACAGGTGTAGGTCTGGTGAACCTGATTACATTTAGTCACACTCTCTCCACCTCCCCAGAACATCTTCATTAAAAGCACAACTTTGTGTAAGGAGGTAAAAGATCGGTGAGGTTGGGGTGTGTGTTAGGGGTCTGGGAAATTAGTCTTTGTCGTTCCAACAGCATCTAGTTGTTACCATGGTGGAGATTCTCTAAAATAATGTAAAGAATGTTGTGTTTGCGCTTTGTCTTTGCCCTTCGGTTCACCGATCGTGGTCTGGTGTCTCGGTCACAGGGGATCGTACAGCAGTTCCTGGTTCTCCTCATGAGCAGTTCAGACGAAAGTCTCCAGTTTCTCAGCTTCCGCCTGGACTTCAATGAGCACTACAAGGCCAGGGACCCCCGCCTGCGTGTCTCTCTCGGAGCCAGCAGGGGGCGACGGAGCTCCAACATTTAATGGAATACTTGAGCCCATGGCCATCTCCTCCTCGTTTTGATAAATTTAAAAGTGTAAACACGCACCTGGTCAATAGGGCTACATGGAACTCAATCCACTGTCAGGAAAACACAAAAAAAAAAAAAAAAAATCACAAAACGACATGTCTGCTTTACTCATGATGTTGCCAAAATGTAGATCTTCAGCAATCATCCTATGAGACCAGAGACACAAGTAAGATATTGTAAGCAGCACGACGCTATACCTGCTCGTCCCTTCCCTTTTACCTTGTTTCATTTCAGCCCTGCTTAATACCACCCCTCTGATAATCATTTTCATTCATTGCCCTGTTATTGGTTGCTCTGTTTAGTTAACCATTGAGTCTGTGAATCCTGAAGTTTTGCACTTTTAAGAATGTTTGCGTGTTTGTCTCATACCCTGATGTCTTAAGGATTGCTCCTCCCTGTACAGACACCTCACTTTAACATTATTTATAGTTCTTGTAGCACGCCTACCAGTACAGATGTTGCTCTTCAAAGACTTCTGCCTTACTCCAAAATCCTGGAGCTCAGGATCTGTTCCATCAGGCTCACGGTGAAATTTCTCTCACACACAGTATTCCGTTTTTAATCTGTTTGCTTTGCGCGTAGTGACTCCACCGGCATGTCGAACTGTCCACCGTTTGCCTTCTGTACCAAACATCAGACCCTGCCCTCCCCCTTGTGTTCATCCCAGAAACACGGGTCGTAGGTCTGCTCTGGCTTCTGTACCCTCCCCCCACCCCACTGGAAAATTTTGGTATTGGTAAGTGGCCTGTTCCCAGTATGTCGGCTTGTGTTACCGGCCCTGCCAGGCACACTGAGGATCATACATGCTGTTAAAGTCTTGAAGTCTTCAGTAGGTGTATTAAGGAAATGAAGCTGATGGAGAAGATTGAATGGTGGTTGGGGGTCGGCACTAGAGACAACCATGACAATTCCTGCTTTGTACAGTATGTGTTAAATACCATCTTGTCATCTCTTGAATAAATCTTTTTCTAAAAAAAAAAAAAAAAATGTTTCTTTCTTAAGATGGCCTAGGGGCCATTGCCACAGTATAGGAGAGAGAGGTAAAGCACATTCACTAATTACAGCGGATTACCACACCCACCACACAACACCTCAGGGATAAGAACCTGAGTGTAGCCATGTGGCAGGTGATGATACCTCAGCACCACACCAGTCCGAATGGATTTTATCATCACCGACTTTGTGTTGCCACCAGGTGGCAGTACGTGTTAATAGTTTACAGATAAGAGCTGCAGGCTTACGTCATATGCCGCTTTTCACACCATTCAGTCGTACATGTCAGGTGAAGTGGATTTCAGTTTAGTTACTGGTTGCACTTAGCCTATTTTTGAAAAGTCTGTCGATTAAACACTCTGTCAGCACATGCAGAACAATAACGCTCAGACCGGCGGCATAATCAGCAATCAGTAAAGTACCAATCATTTTAAATGTAAGCGAAGGTAACGTTCCTGTGCCTTATGTGCCTGTTAGCATAAAAGGCTATGTGCTAGTTAAATATAATTGTCAGCTTCGCATATGCCATTATTTATGAAAAAGACGCCGATTTAACTGACTATTGTGGTCCACATTAGAAGGCTTGGGAATATTTAAGGTCACCTTGTCATTTAGCAGGTTGTAAAAACAATGAACTCCTTGGAATTAAACTCATGATTAATTATGAAATGAAGTCTATTCGGTACAGATTTTCAAAAATATTGGCACAAAAAAGCAACCTTACTGTTCAGTACATTATAAGAATTTCCAGGTATTACACAGTATCCCGCAGTTATTGACGGTCAGTCGTCAATAAAAGGACATTATGCCAACTGACTGGATGATGTTATGGTGGGCGTGGTCAGCTGAGGAGAACGTAGCTGAGCTTATGAATTATGTAAGTAGCTGCATGTGACGAAATGCAAAAACGAAGCTCGGAGAGTGTCTGTTATCCCGGGCTGGTGAATGGAGCATTTCGCTGTGAGCTAATTGTATTTTCAGGAGTTTTGAGCAGCTCGTCTTAAAATAACTTAGCCGGGGTACTCGTAGGTTACATACATAGTATATTGCCTATTTTAAGTAATATATATTTAAATATTGATTTTGGTACCGTCCTCGTTGATGTGGAAAGAGGATTAAAATGTCTTTCAGCTCTCCGGCTGAGGGGCTATTAGAATGATGTAGTGTCACCTGGGGTTGTGAGACCTCTGAGTCCGTGTCTGATTAATGAGTGTCCGTATCCCCGCTTGTTCATGCAGATCTGATGAGGTGACACTGCATAATCTCCACACCAGAATCACCACCTCCTGCTCCTGCTGCTCCTCTCAGTCATCGCTGCTAAATTGCGTTCGCCGAAGCTGCGTCCCGGTGCCAGCGGGCCTGTGAGTGTGTGCGGGCGCGTGAGCGTGTGTGCGGGCGGGCGTGCGAGCGCGCGCGTGTGTCTCACTGTCCCCAGCCTCTCCTCCGCGCGACGCCTCAACCATCGCCTCTGCAGGCTCACGGCGACCAACGGCAGCGGCAGCTCGGCTCCAGGCTCCAGCATCACTAGGCACCGACACACCAGGCCAGCCACCCCGCCGCTCTGCAGAATGATCCCCTGGATGAGAACTGAGGAGATGGCACAGGAGCAGCTCGTGCATAGGATCAGCACCGTCGTCTGCAACATAGGTAGGAGGAGCTGTCTCCATCTCTTCTGTCTGGATTGCGTGCTTTTCCTAGCTGTGTACAGATCGCTACCTGGTGAGGATTGGGGGGGTGGTGTGATCCAGACAGCCAGTGATGTGAGGTACAGTGAGTGGGGAGATGTTATCATTTCTTCTGTCCTGTAAAATTATAGGTGAGAAGACGTATCATTGCAAGGTCAGAACATAGGGACTGTCTAGTACAGTCCTGTGAAAATGAGTCCCTCAACATTATCGGCAGCTCAGACAGCTTAGACAGGTCCGAGCCATGCTAAGGATTAACCCGACCGGGGAGAGCCAGCCGGCTGCTATGGCGATGTGCGGAACATCAGCGCAGACTAATAGATGTGGCTTTGGGATAGTCTTTGTAAATCAGCACATGTCCTGGTATGGAAATGATTGCAGGACATGGACCTGGAGGGTGGCTGTTGCATCTGCATAAATCCTAAGGGGGAGCAAACTTTTTTGTTTTTAGCCTGAGGATCCACCCCCACCCCCCCAGAAAAGGGCCATTGGTTTGCGATGGAGAAAGACAGGTTCTGCCTTGTCCATATCACAGGGGTGGTCTTGTGGTAAGATGTCGTGCTGTATAGTTTGTGACGAACAGATCCAGACAGGCTGAGTCGTTCATGAAGGATCACAGTGATGATTACATACACTAACGCCCTGCCTCTTGTATACCCCTGTGGCTCAGACACACACGGAAATGCAAGTACAAACATACAAAACCATGCAGCCAAGGGCTTAGACAGGGATACATGCAGAGATACAGGTGTGTGCATGTGCACTTACATGTAAGAAGTTTGTCTCTTATTTACCGTGTCTTGCGGTGCAGCACACCACACAGACACATGGCACATGGATACCTTCAGGCATCATGTGAGCCCCATCGGCATACCAACAGCAGCATCTGGAGGGTGATATCGTGCCATGTTACACAGCCTGCAATCTTCACCTAGGTCAAACTACCTCACACTCTTAACCCACAGCCCACTGGGATGATTTGGCTGTATTATATATACTGGATATATATATATATATAGAGTCTCCTTAAGAGTAATGATGTGAAGCAATTTCTCTCTCTGTCTGCTCTCTGAATGAGCCTTCTGTTGTACCCTTGAACCTGAATTTCTGCAGTGAAAAAATATCCAGTTGCATAAACGGGTAAATTTTTAGTCACTTAAAGCCTCAACTAAATGTAACTGTACTGAATCGACCAGTTTGGATGAATGAATGAATGTTACATGTATATATCGCTTTTCAAGACACCCAAAGTTCTTTACAGATGCAATGGGGAGCCCCTTCAACCGCCACCACTGTGTAGCCCCCACCTGCATGATGTGACAGCACCCATTCTGCGCCAGTATGCTCACCACACAGTCCCTAAGGTGGTGAATAGGCAGGAGAGAATTCACCAGTTAGATATAGGAGATGATTTGGGTTTGAGGTTCACCAAGTCAGTCGTAGTTAACTGGGAGATCATTGTCGAATAACAAAAAGCATTTTGTCTCTGAAGGAGGATCAACTTCAGACTGGCTATTAGTCTTAGTTTAGGCGACGGCACTGGTTTAGTGACAGCCGCCAGTGATCGAGTTGGCATATTTGAACAGAAGGTGGAGCTGGGCTGCGACTCCGGTTGGAGCAGTCCTATCTCCTTTGGGTGGAGACTCAGCGGTTTGTTAGCTTAGTGTCCACAGCTCATTTATGTTGACACCAGATTCTGGCAGATAGGAGGTAGATAGAAGTCCGGGAAGGCTGTGCGTGGGCTAGTAATGCGCTCCGCGGAGTGAGCACATTGATAGCTCGGATGAGGTGTCGTCTCACGCGTGTGGGTGAGTGGGTGCCGCGCCCGGCGGGGCTGACGTCCTGGGGGAGCTTCTGTATCCCACCATGTGTGATGACCTCCGTGAGATATCCGGAAGCAAACTGCCCTCACTTTCCACCATCTCGCCATCTGAGAGCCTCCTAAACATCTCAACTCACCAGCGGTAAGGAGCAGATGGACGGTGTGAAGATGCTCATGATTTTAGCTCTGCTGAAAGCGGTGACGTTTTGAGGGTACGGTTAGCTGGTAGTGGAAGGGAGGTGGGGGTTAGGGGCATTTAAAGATAGAGATTATCTGTGTCTGCTGTGACCTCGCCGTAACTGAGAAGAATTTTGTGAATGTCAGTATTGTATTCTTACATCATGCCCTTTTCAGTACCACCCTCCTGATTTTAATTTTAATTTAATAAGAACAGTATCATAGACCTTCATGGCAGTTAGTGTTGTGTAGCAGAGTAGGAAGGACTGGAAAGAGAAGCCAGAAAACAACAGGAAAGATGTGAAATGATGTAAATATATCTTTGGCCGGAAGACCATCTGGCTTCCAGAGCCCCCAGGCAATGAACGTCCATGATAACAAAGCTGATCTTTCCTCATTCAGCAAACATCCCGCTTTTTAGGCAGCCGTGGTGCTTCTATCCTAAACGCTTGTACAGTTGTTCATGGACCCAGTTGCTCAGCTCTAGAATTCAGCCAGAGGTAGGCCAGAACCCGCCTGGGATATGAGTCGGCGGCTCGGAGGTCTTGAGCCTGTGGGTTTAACCGCTACACTGCCCCCTCTGCCCCTGCTTAGGGGGCATTTTGAGGACTCAAGTCTGGGAAGTGCTGATGCTTTTTTCCTTGCATGACGCAGCACACAGCAGGACCTCAGCAGCCCAGGATTAAACCTTTCTGCAGTACCAGCACATTTTTTTTTTATATATATATATATATATATATATAAAACCTCTTCAGGATTGCAGATGGTTTTCTTTCTATGTAGCCGATTTCCAGGCCCGTGGGGATTCAAACTGAAGCAGAAAGACATTGCTGGGGGCGGAAATGGGGAGGCGAACAGCCAAAGCCCGCTCCATGTTGACCTAGGGGGGAGGGGTGAGCCAGAACGTATCTGATCTGGAGACCTTCCTGTAAGCCAAATGTGACTGGATAGAGAGGCAGTGTGTGCAGTTATATATAATCTAACAGTAGTGTATTAAAGTAACATGGCATTTTTAAAAGGTGTTTCTGCTGGATCTCGATCTGAAGTTGCTTCTCATAATGAGTCTGTGTCCTTAACCGAAATGCCCCCTGCTGCTCAGTTTGGTTCACTTTTTGATCACAACAAAGACTGTGATCCTTAGCTAAAGAAATGGTAGACTGAAGTTTTGAAAATTATTTCGGGGCCTCGTCCGTGCATGGAGGCACTGTGGGTGCGCTTGTGGCGGCTCGAATCTCACCCGATTTTTTTTTTCTCTTACGAAGTAATTACCCAGTAAATATGTAGTATTTTATAATTGGTTAATTACCACAGGTAATAAGTAGGCATACACAAAGAAACTCTGAAAAATCTCCACTATTACCCTTTAACCCAGCTATGCAGTTGTGATCAGTTAGGGGTGGTGATAATATAACTGCATACTGCGGGAGTAGGCAACCAATTCTTAGAAACACCTCCTCTGTTACTCATCAGCTCAACCTACTACTGTAGTTATCCAAGGTTTACATTGGTAACAGCCCAAGTTGAATGATGTACTATCTAGAAATTAAGATAGTACTTTCCAATACATGACTTTTTCTTACATAGTTATTGTTCATGGCTACACCCATTTATGAAGAATTTATTAAATTATACCGTATACTGTCCTTGTAACACCCCCCATCAGGCGCTGTGTTCCTCTAGTGTCATGCTACATCTTCTTAAATACTGGGTACGTTCTTGCAGATGTTTGTACAATTTACTCAGTAAGGAAGCTGACACTGTACTGTAAAATTAAGCCTCTGTTTTCATGGTATTACCAGGATCTTACCATATAGATTTTCCCTTTTCCATGCAGTCAACACAAACTTGTGTAACATACGTTCTGCAAAGTTACTAAGTACAAAATGACAATGTACTCAACAGGTAAGCTGACACTGCACTGTAAAAGGAAGCCTTGTCTGTTTTCATGGTATTGCCAGAGTTAAAGGGTAATAGTGGAGATTTGTTTTCTTTTATCAGCTGTAGTTTCTCTGCATTTACCTGCTTATTACCTGTCCCAAGTATCCATCTGTCCGTCTTCTGTAACCACTTGTCCTATTCAGGATTGGGGGGGGGGGGATCTGAAGCCTATCCCTGAGGCTATGGGCGCAAGGCAGGGAGCAGCCCAGGACGGGGCGCCGGCCCATTGCAGGGCACACTCACACGCACCATTCCTGTGGTAATTAACCAATAATATGCTATAATTATATAAGGGGCCTGTAAACGGAAGGATACTGACTTCAGTGTATGCTGCATCAAAGTACTTGGGGTTCCTCCCACAGCCCAGAGACACACAGTTTGATGACCTGGTGCCTCCTGGTTGATCGTGGTGTATGAGCGTCAGCATGTGCAACCCTGTCGCCCTGCCTGTGCCCCATGCTGCCTGGGACTGCTGCCAGGCCTCTTTGAGTCCTGGGTTTGAATATGGACGGTCTCATCCATACCAGTGAGCAGCTCTGGAGGTGTGTGCCCCATTACCCAGGAAGCCGGGGTCTGGTCGTGAAGATGTCATGACGGACCAGTGTGACCTTAGCCGGGTATAATGACTTCTGGCTGTTGTCGTGATCCTGCTCTCCAGATGACCGACTTCCTTCGGCCTGTGGCAGAGTGCCACCCTGCTAGCCAAGGCCACGGCCGTCATCACGCACTTAGGGAAACGAAAAACAGGCGGAGCAGCTGACCGGGCTGCCCGACAAGTGCAAATAACAGGATTGGTAGTGACAGTGACAGAAGGCAGCTGAGGCGTAACAGACACTTTACAGGGCTAGGGTGTGTGTTAACATGTTGACGTACATCGGAAACTTGCTGTAGCATTAAACGTTGACATTTTTCTGGTGTGTCTCTGGGATTAAAAACCTTATCAAAGTGGATGATGACTGAGATCATGTGATGTGACTGCTGAACTGAGACTGGATAGTGGGTGGGACAGCATGTCTAGTTTGGTATGTGGATTCTCCTATGCTAGTGTGAGGCATTTTTGTCATCCACCATTTCCACTAGGTTCCACTGCATTAGGGACAGAAAAGGGATGCAGTTATTGTGTGTGCAGCCTTGTGTGAAAAATGTGCGCAACACAGTGCTGTCACCAATGTCTTTCACCAATGTCTGTCATCCACCGACTTTTGGCTCATTGTCCACTCTTGTTGGCGAAGTGTTCAGTAGAGTATCCATGGAAACACTTTTCTGTCACGCTTTTTAATGACTGCTTTTTTTTTTAACGCAGTTCATCTTGACGTGCTCTTCTTGTTTTTGACTTCCTTCACATGGCCTTCGGATCTTCTCTGGGAGACACTACATCTCAGCCCCCTCTTGACATCCAGACCCATGTCTGTGCCCATGTTATTCTTCCACCACACAAGGAGCCCCGCCCACTCCACATAGTTCCACCTGATTGGATGCCTCATTCCACAGACCTCCCAACACTGACCGTCTGATAAAATGAAAAGCTTCTGCAGAGAATGCCAGGTCCTTACACACCTCCAGGGGTTTCGACAACTTGGATTTATCGAGGCAAGACCCAAGACTCTAGATTCATACATAGGTTCAGCGATTCTTGGATTTCTGTGCTATGCTTCTGACTCTTTCTTGTTTAATAATTCTCTGACGTTTTAGATGTTTCAATCGCACAGTGGAAATCATCTATGGATGTGTATATAACTACAGCATAGCGTTTTTAACGGGTCCATAAGTGTTCTTGTTCAAATATCCACCACTCTCTGGATTATATGCATTATTCTGTGAGCTCCAATGTCTGCAAGCACAAAACAGCGCAGGCGAGCAAAAGCAGGAAGGGCTTTTAGAAACTAGGCAAAGGTGTGCCTATTTACGGAGTCCCTCCTCGCTCTTCTGCACCCTCTCTGTTCCGCTTTCTGCCCTCTGTCCCATCCCAGGAAAGATGACGTCCAGGGACCAGCTCTAAAAATGCTTTACACACCAAAACAGGAGCCGTGGTTTACCAGGAGATGTTTCTCCAGGAAGATGTTCTGAGGGAGAAAGAGAGCAGGGTCGGTCCACGAGGTCAAGAGCTTGCAGCTTTTGGCTGTGGTTTTGAATCTGAAACCAACCTTGTTGTGGAGGGAATCTGACATTTCGAGATGCAGTTTTTAATCCTAATGCCGCTCATGTCTAAATAGAGACTCCTGTGGAGATCAGTCTCGCATGGCTGGAAAACATGGAGAGATGGAGGACGAGTGGGGCTTTGGCGGCATGCACACGGCAAGCTTAGCGTTTGTCCTCCCATGACAGGATATGTGCAAGTCTGCGTGTGAGTCGGTGTGATTTATTTATCTTATTTTTTTTGACTAGCAGTCAGTAATATGGTCATAAGTTGTTAGTCCCATGACTTCCTGTGTGGCCTGGGCACCAAGGGCATTTTTCACTTGCTCCTCTTCCTCCTTCCTTTATATAAATCGCTCATCTCGCTGGGCCGCCCGGCTCGCTTCTCCTTCTCCCTGCATAAAAGGGCTCTGACGGGAGGTGAGGGCGCCTTGGGTGCATCTAGTCCCTTCAGCGGTATCTGGGTCTCATCCGTCCGTCGTGAGGTGAGTTGGGGGCCACGGGCAAAGGGCTTGTATCATCAGTACTGTTAATGTCACGTCCTTACTGTGTGATGAGCATTAGTGGAATTTGTCGGAATCTTAATGGGGGGAGGGGGGTTCTTTTTTTCTGCCTCTCTTTTTTTGAAGTGGCAGAAAGCCCCTCAGCAGTCCAAGGAGCTGTTGTCTGGGACCCTTTTTCCTCTGTTTTTCCGGAGCTTGTCCGTGTGCCAGCACTGCCCCTCTGTGCCGCCGCTTTTCAGAGCCAGTTGTATGAGAACCGTTCCCAACAGACCCCGTCACCATGGCGGGACACCGCGTGAGCCGATTGGCCAGAGGGGCCAAAAGGGGTGGAGACATTCAGCCTAGGGCCAATCGTGTGTGTGTGTGTGTGTGTATGAGAGTGTGTGTGTGTCTGTCTGTCTATGTCTGTGTCTTTTATGTGTCTGTGTGTCTTTTATGTGTGTGTTTGTGTGTGTAAGCGGAGGACATGGGCAGCCCAGTTAGGGAGAAAACTTCAAACTAACTCAGAAGAACAGATGAAAACTTTTTGCTTTGTTTGGCTTCTGTGAAGATTTAGGGGTGTGGATAGTGAGTAACAGCGGCATAATAAATATAAGGTTATTAAAGTGTGTCTGTGTGTGTCTGTGCGCGTGCATGTCCCTTTGACCGCTATCTATTAAGTTTGAGGGGCCATTTCCTCAAGCAGCGGGGTAGCTGGTGAACCGGTGCCTCTTCCTTCAGGCTCTCCCCCTGCTGGGGGCGTGGCCATGGCGTGGTGGGGGGGGGGGGGGGGTGGCGCACAGACGGGCTCCTCGGAGCAGCACACACACTGGCCGGCTCCGCAGACGCTGCCGGCTTCTGCTCCTGTCTGCGTTCGACAGGAGCCCCGATGCTCAAGAGGACGAGGAGGCGGTCCGACAGGAGGCCCAGTGGCACGGTTCTGCTGCCCCTGCTGACGCTGAGGCGCCGTGAGTTGGACCCTGGCCTTCACACCAGGGACCCTGCTTCAAAGAGTGCGTGGCTGTTTGTTACTCTGAGCCTATGTGTTTGTGCGTGTGTGTGCGTGCGTGTGTGTGTGCGTGTGTGACCTGTCCTTTTGTACAGCTTCTAGAAAAATTCAGGAATGTAGCTACTGTAAAACGTTTAAAACCTATGTTGCTATATCTTTTTTTAAAGTTTTGCAAGCTTGGTAAATTTGGGGATGTTTCCAGTGGTTTTGCACGTCTGCATGGAGATGTTTTTCCGGCAGTCGGCTCATCATCTTTGCCTGTTAGCGAGTCTGGGATCCATAGTACACCCCCCCCCATCCCCCGCACCCTCGTCCCACTGTTTTCCTCCTCAGACGCTGGGAGACTCATTAGTTGAGAATCAAAAATCAAGGGCTGAGATGTTCCCCTCCTTCTGCGTAATGCCTGCCCTTTAGAATTCATACTCTGCCGTGTAACATGCACTCATTGGGATGCTTTATTTACCCGAAACCCCAGGACGTGTCCTTAACCGACTACACAAGTGGCTTTTTTGTGCTCTTCGGAGAGCTTCTCGACACGCTGGCAGATGCTGTCTCAAAATACAGGATGTCTCTCATCCTGCTTTTTTTACATATACAAAGTCAGCACGTGGTTTCTGGGCAGCCGGCACTATTGAGGCTGACTGCATTCAGGTGACAATGTACTGGCGGTACCTGAGTCTCCAAGCGTGATTTTTCTGGAGTGCGTCCACGAGGCTGGCTTGTTGAGAGCCGTCTTGAATAGCCTTGGATGGTCCCACCTCTATGACTTCTTTCGCACTGCATCCTGACGTGAATGAACGCAGAGAGCGGCGTTATCACCTGAGCGAGTGACGCGGGTAAATGAGTCAGGGAGGGTAGCAGGGGAGTGGTCAGGTTGGGAGGGGGGGCTGCACAGGCTCCACCTTTCATCACCTTTTGTTTGGGAGGGAGCCACCTGGAACAGGAGTAGGAAGTGCTGAAAGTCACAGTGTGGATAGGCTGCGGCGGCTCGAGCTGCAATCGCTGCCTACCGCTTGGCTCTGAATGAGAGCCAGAGGGCAGAGGGCCGCCGAGGAGGAGGACGGGCGTCCTCTGAGCCGAGGTCCTGGGGAGATGGCTGCGGAGACAAGGCCCCCGGTGCTAGATGTGTACCTGCAGCCCATGGAGGATGGAGGAGGCTTTGTCCGCATTTGTCTGGATGAAGTGAGGAGTTACCACAGGTTCTCCCAGTCCTGCAACTGGCTGCAGAGTGAGTGAGAGTCGACTCCAGTTCTGCTCAGGGTAGGCAGGGACCCCGATTTGTTTATAAATACCATGTTCAGTCAGATGTGAGGTCCGAGGCTTGATGACCTTGGATGCTATAATTTGATGTTTCGTTGAGTTTTTTGGATTTCCACGCGGTACATATTTATCATGGCAAGAATGCTTGAGTCATGGCGTTAATGTGCTACGTCAAGGTTTCATTCCGTGCAAAAGTACTTCGGTTGAGTGTTTGGCCCAAATCAGTAGATGACTGAGATGATGAAAGCAGTATGTGGCACTAAACTTATACAGTGGAGCATTGTTTGGTGGTTTTGTGTGGATGTGTTTAACAAGAAAAACACTGTGCATGGAGGTCTAACGAGGAGAATGATCCTATTTGGAACTTTTGCTGAAGTGAAACAGACTGAGTCTGAGACCGATCAGGCGGCGATATGAGCGGATGCCGCATTTGCATTGGGTGAAGGGTTCAGCCTGTTGCTGCTTAGCATGCGCCGAGAGCATCTTGGCAGTGTCAGCTTCAAAGTCAATAACACCTGCCTGCAAGTTGTTTATTCCGCCGTTAGAGCTGCTGTATCGTTCCACAGTGGAATCGACATGGTAAAAACACTGGCCAGGCTCATCTTCTCCTGCTTTCTTTGCTGTTTTAGCTATACAATTCTTCCAGAATGACACAGAAATACTCAGGGTTGCGCAGCTCTAGTATCTACCAAAGCTCTATGACTTGATTGACTGTAGGTGTTTTTTTTGAGGTATTTTAATGTTGCATCATTCATCGATATTTTTACAACTTCGCATGTTAAAAAAGTATTTTAGTCCTCCTGCCTTCCAAAATGGCAAAATCCCCTTGGCTGTTCGTGCTTCCCCTCAGGCTGAAGAAGGCTCCTTTGTTGGTAAGCTGTGCTCTTTGGCTCCTTACTATCCTCTGGGATCTGGTCGCCATCTCCCAACCTGGTGCCCCCTTCCTGAACTTCCCCAGTTGTCAGTGGTGATCCAGCGACGCTTCCTGTCCAGCCACTGTGCTGAGCGGTTTGTGGCCGTGGTTAAAATTGCCGGGATCATCCCCATTTGATGATTGCCATGGGAATGCCAAGCTGGTGAAATGTGCTTACTCCTGCTCAGGAAGGAAAGCAGCCACGTTGATATCACGCCAAAAGCCTGGGCTTTTGAGACGGGAAAACGGCACGTCGTAATTGGTCTCGATGGATTTCTGTTCTAATCAAGAGGCGTTGTGCTGTCTGCAACAAAGCTGGAAACCTCAGAACATTTCAAGCTGTTAAAATGCCAAATTTTATCGGAATATCTTGACCGATATGGTTTCACTGCTTTATTAGTCAACAAAATGCAGATAATCAATCCCTGTCCATCTCACGCAAGGGACAGTTTAGGGAACACTTGACTTCTTTGTAAACAATGCTGCTTCAGCTTACATTTTGCTATTTTTAAATGCCAAGCTGAATGGGTGTTTCTGCAGGACCCTTCTAGCTGTGGGGGCTGGGTTTCTGTGCTTAAATGTTATCTGATGTGGAGAGATTTGTCTGGTCAATTTTGCAGATTTCAGTCCACTGTGACTTCATAACTGAGGCCTGGCAGCAATTCTAACACAAACACATTTATAATTTGATGATGAAAAACACAGCCAGGCTAATTGGAGATATTAGGGGAAACGGCGAATGAATGTTTCATTTTCTAAAAAACAAAAGGGACTTTGATTAGTCATCAGATCCCTCCAAACGGTTCCTCTTTCAGTTTGATCATTAAACTGACAGTTATTGCCCGTAATTTCACTCGTGCTGCTGTGGGGAAATCCAAAAATGTTGGATTCTTTTAAGATGTTTATTTGAGATCCCTGTTCATATGATGAGCCGCATCTAATTAATGACCTACTTCTCTGATTGGTTTGTGTACAGTTCAGGGGAGTGATTGGTTACAGGGCAGAAGTTCACAAATGAAGTTTCAGGTACAAATACCTTCTGCTGCAGTAAAAATGAAGACCTTCCAAAACTGACCCTGGTGTCTGGATTTTTAAAAATCCCCTACATAAAAAACCATTGGGTAATATGTAGCACATGGTGGACGTGATAAACTGCCACTGCTGGCAGCTGACCATGTGTTTATGTGAATGAGGAAGATAAGCAAAGTGTTTTCATCCTAGTTCTCAAGAAGCTCCCTCCTCATTCCCACCTATGTCACCCTGGAAACCAACGTGACCAAGCCTGAGAAATAATTGGAAAACCATGACACCGTCTGAGATGAGGATGAGACTCTCCTATGGCGTAAACAAAAGCAACAGAACATCAACAGACACATAAAGGTCTTTGGGGATTTCCTTTTGTTTTTGTTTTTTTTTTCCAGGGGGGGGGTATTTTGGATAATAAAAATTATTTAAAAGTTTCTTGTACTGCGCACAAGGTAATATTTTGTCTTCTGGAAATGTCTGGGTCACTTCCTGGTGCAATGAGCTTTCAGTTCCTGTCTAGTCAGCAGTTGAAGCTGCGGTTTTTACATCTGAAATGTCTCAGAGGGGAGAAAAAAAACAGTCTCCATCTGGATGGCTATTTTTAATTTGTATAGGTGGAGGGATATTGTTGTAGGTCTTGTTGTGTTGCAAACTGTGAAACTGCTGCATTTCCTCTTCCTGTATCATGTCAGGAGAAAGAAGCTAAATACAGAACTGCTTAAAGCAGTGTTTCCCAATCCGGTCCTCGGGGACCTACAGGTGATCTACGTTTTTGCTCCTTCCCGGGAGCTGGGAGGGAGCTAAAATGTGTACTGCTGGCTTAAAGAAATAACAAGCAGCTGGTATGTCCAGCTCCTGGTGTCCTGTCCCGCCAGCCTGAGAGGTGTCACTCGATTGGTCACATCTGGGACTGAGGTGCCCGCTAGTTTTTGTCCTCAGAGCAGCAGATATTGACGGAGTCCCTCTGCGGCGAGTGTGCACGACTGCTGAGACACCGCCAAAGTTAGAGATGATCCGTTAAATGATTTGTCAGATATGTCCTGGCAGGGTGGACAAGTGCTGATTTCCGCCCAGTGCATCTACAAAAGACAGAATGTGGATGGTTTCCTGAATTGTATCCCTCAAAAATCAAATAAACGTCATCCTTAGGAAGGTTGCCAGGTGTTTCGAGAAGTACTCGGGTGATTTGACTTCATGTGCTTGGCTGGCAAAAAGCGAAAGAGGATCTGGATATTTACGTCTGAACCTTTTTCAGAAAAGCTAAGTCTTTATTTGCCAGTGCTTCGTCTCGAAGGTATGATAGATGATCTTGTCACACTAATAAATTGGACAGATTTAAAAAGAAATAAAGCTGTTACTCATTGGACACGTTATCATCAGATGACACCATTATGCCGAAACTGACATGTGACACCAGCATCGCCGAAAGGAAAAGCATGAACGACTTCTTTGGTCTTTTTTGGGAAGATGAGAGTCCCATTGATTTTCCCACCAATTGTTTAAGTGGCTGCGGGTCTGTGTCAGAAGCACAATGGTGGTCCTGTTCATTGTGACTGGGGGGGGGGGGCTCAGGTGATGGGGGTTATGTTCGTGGCTGTGCGAACACTGGTTCTCAGTTTCTGCTCAGTGTATCAGAACGTGGCTCATTATCTCTTAGGCCTAGCGATGGGGGCCCCTCCTTCCTCCCCATGGAGCCAAATTCATGCAAATGCTAGAGCAGGTCTATAGTCAGGTGATCCTGGTTTCCCAAGGAATCTATAAATGGAAGTATTGACTAGCTATCAGTGGCATCAGGCTGGCCGTTCTGTAGTCTCCTCAGTATGTTGACCGTGAGACTGTCCCTGGCCAGTCTGAAACCCAAGAGTGGAGCAGTTCTGAATGCTGTCAATGGCTCATTCAGGGTGTAATCCACACCAGACCATAGGCACCTGAACTGCGGAAGGAAAGCTGTGGTGGTTTTGGTGGCCTGGTGGGCGAGATGGTTGCCTCTGTGAACGTCCTTGAGGTCTTTGAATGGGAAGAAACCCTGAACATAATAGCTTAGCATCATTCATCAGTCTCAGATTCCAGAAGCTGGGTCTTCAAAGGGGTTTCGCTTCTCAGACATTTTGAAGTTTCTGCCCCAGACCGTTTCCCCCCCCAGGGAAGACAAAAGTGCCCACTGAGCAATCTGACAGCGTCAGGAAGCTGACAATTACAGGCCTCACCCATTTCCTGATTGGGGGCCGCGTGGCCGGTGCCACGGAGAACATATGCAGCGCTGACTCTTACCATGCCAAAGTTGCTTAAAGACCGCACTTATGGGGAGGTCCGGGTATTAAGAATTGTGGCACGAGAGGGTTTTTGGATGGTGGTAATTGCATGACGGGAGGGTTCTCTCTGATGCATATGGTATCAGAATATTATCAGCTTGTAGTTGGGGGAAAGACCTCAGAGAAGGACGTAAGTGTCAGGCATGAATGAAGGATCGAGAAGGGTTCATTTTTGGCCATCCACATGCCCTGCCAGCTAGAATGCTAAAGAAGGCGATTTTGAGATATTTCAAAGGAACAACGTGGGTTTATTGCGCAACTTGGTAACCAGTGTCAGATATCAGTTTCGGCGTAATGATGTCATCCAATGATAATGTGTCCAATGAGTAAATTTCATGCTTTCTGACAAGGGCCCGAGTCACCTGACCTCGTAATTCCCCTGGTTTGGAGCGCAGACCAGCCTTCAGTCAGTCTCGATTATCGCGAGATGCCTTGTATGCTGATTTCCAGGGGACCTGAGGTCATTATTATTTAAGCTTGATTGAGCTGTTGGTTTATCCCCTGCCGGGTGAAGAATTTTCCAACCGTATCAAGAGATAGAGGTAGAACCAAACCTTGGATATTCCGCCACTGTCTCCGTATGATCTATCCGGACAATTCCATGGAGAATCCAGGGGTGCTTCATACTTGACCGAGAAACGGTCCAGTTCTCTTTCATAAACACACACTGAGTTTCCCCCTCCCTGACTCTGTCTAGTTCACAGCAGTACAGACCCACTTGGCCAGTTAAGGGAGCCTGTCAGCCTCTATTCTTGGCCACGCATGGATGATGTCATCCTCTCTGGACGATGCGCCACTTAGCTCCACTGAGCATGCGAAAGGGACACACTGCCTTCTGAGGCATTAACGCAGCCAATACGAGGGCTTTCAAAGTATGATTCAGCAGAATCACCAGGAGAGCATGTACAGTTGCTCTGCTTTCCTAATGCAGTTAGGTCATCTTCCCCAGTGAGGCTCCCCTTGGCAGGGTGAGCGCATTTCAGTAGTGTGCGTCTACCCAGGAGCCGTGTTGACAGTCTTAAATCAGATGTACTTGATGGTGACGCACCATTTGGCTGTAACTGAAGTGATGCTTCACTAGTGCTTCAGGTTATACAGTGTAAAAATTGCCTTCATACAGTTACATGTGCAACATTGTACAGTAGCCAAACTACTGGTTGTTATGCATGTATACACGAGAGACTACTTTTCATAAAGCTGTTTAGGTACCAGGAAGGTGGCATAAGATGCTTCACCTCCAACCAGGAGAGGCCAGTAAGTTCATGGTTCTTGCATGCATCTTTTCTCCTTTTTTTCTCAAGGGCTAATGTCCTGAGGGACTGTCCGGATGCCTCCCCAGTTATTTAATGTCAGCCACATGTAGTAAAGAGGCTCTGAAGACACCTCTCGCACTCTAGCCTATGATGTCACCCTGAAGAGAACGTCAGCGGGCAGAGCTAATCTCAGCTAAGCACCTTTACCATCTCCTGGTTTATCTCCTGTTGTAAACAGAAGTGGAATCCACTCTCACATGATGCCCAAGCAACTTTTGTCACTAGGATCTTTGTTTCCGCAGCACTTGAAGCATGAGAGCGGGATCGAGTTTACATGCATATTCCATATTCATAGGCATATTTTAAATGCCGACTGTTGTCCCGTTGAAGGGACTTAAAAGTGAACCAGACAGTTGAACTCGAGTCGGTTTTGTCACAGTAGACAGTAGAGAATGCAATTTTTCTCACAGGCACCTGCCAAGACACCTAAAACGTTTAAAGGAAAAAATGCAAATACAAAGTGGTTAGACAGCTTACAGCATTTACTGATCAGCATAAGGTTTGCGAGTCTTGGCACCTCTGCGGCCACTCAGCCTCTGCATCCTCCTGTATTTTTGATATAATTCCCCCCTGTTTTTTTTTTTTTTGTGACGCTTAAATGTGTATAATGTGCTGATGCAAGTGATGCTGCGTTTAATTAGTCAGCTTCTGTACAATATTGTTGCTAAATCTTCAGTGCTGGACATGATATAAAAATGAATGGAACTGAACTGAAAATGTGAGAAGATGTGTAAAGAAATGAACAAAAACATAGTCAGTTTTGCCTCATTATTTTTCTTTGGGTATTTATAACAGTGTTTCGCATCCCAGTCCTCGGGAGCTGCCATATAGTACATATTTTGCTCCTTCCTAAGCGGGTAGGGAGCAAAAACATAAAGACATAGGGGTCCCGGAGGACTGGATTGGGAAACATTAATTTATAAGATATTACACCAAACGAGTTCCATAAGAGTGTTGTTACTAAGGTGTATTTATTTGGGATATATTTGCATATTTGGCTGGTTTAAACCGTCGGGAGCAGAACTATGTTTGTTTCACTTAGGACGACTTAGCTGGACTGGGTTCTGCCCTGAGGCCCACGAGCACTTGGGGATCATGCGACATTATCATGTGTGATTGTGAGCTCATGTTGTGTTCTTAATCTCGCTCAGCTGACTTATCTGAGTATTGATTGCAGTTGTATTACTCCCTGGCTGCCCATTTTATCTCTATGGCAACCTTTGTCAGCCCACCCGAGACCACACTCGGTACTGCCAGATGGTGTGGCCGTGCTGGCAAATTTTTGTGGATGTGTGACTGTGGTGTTTTTCTGCCTACTCTCCAAAATAATCCCAGAACGCCCTTCTATATGAAGCAGTGTCCTAGGAATATGTGGGATCTATCAACTCCCTTTCCAGAAAGTCCACAAAGCAATTTAAGCCCCTCCTCCTCAGTTCATGCTCACTGCTCATTGGCTGCTTTTCATTCTATTGAAGTTCTGGATCTTCTTAATCCCTTGTTCCCGCTGGTCTGTCTTTGGAGCAGATGAGTATTCTGGGCTCGTGTTGCAGCTATAGAAAGTGTTTGTGTATGTGTGTGTGTATTATATTTATATTGCATTGTGGTGACCAAATGTTTCCTACAATGTAATAAAACCTGTTATTTTGACATTGTGGGGACGTTTTCAGGTCCCCACGAAGATCAGTGAATGCAATCGAAAAACTAAAAATGCCAAAAGTCTCGTATTTTATTTGCTTATTTATGGTTAAAGTTTGGGCTGGATAGGGGTTAAGGTCGTCATGTTGGGATTAGAGTTTTCCCCGTATAAATGAATGGAGAGTCCCCATAAATAGATAATTACAAACCTGTGTGTGTGCGTGTGTGTGTGTGTGTGTGTGTGTGTGCGTGTGTGTGTGTATGTGTGTGTGTGTGTGTGTGACAGAGAGAGAGAGAGAGCATTTATGAATACAGAAAAGAGGGGTCTCCACAGTAGTGAAGTGGAATTCCTCCACAGTTCTCTGGGAAACACAAAGTTGCTCCCCCCCCCTCCACCCCAGAAAAGAGGCTCTTTCTTTGTGGAGTAGAATATACCCCTCCCCAAAACACTGCCCCTCCCCACACAGCCACCTGTGTGAGCGGCTGCTTCAGACACAGGAGCGGAAGCTATTGGTTGTAGGTGCTGTGGCCCCGCTGCTGGGGGCTGCCCTCTGCAGCTGTATCCCCCAGGGCCGGGCCCGTCACCCGATCAGCCGCCTATTATTAAACAGGGGGCCTCCAGCAGGGAGGTGCCCGACGGACGGCGGCGTTGGTCCTCGCATAGCCAATCCTCCCTTTATCACAACTTGATCCTCTCAGGCTGCTCCTCAGTGTGAGCGATTAGCACCAAGAGCTTCGCACATCAAGCTCAGAGTCTGGCATGGCTTCATTGCTCCCCGGTACACTGCTTGAACTGCGGTTCCTTCCTCTACCTGAGCGGGGGGTCCCTGTGTGACTGTGTGTGGGGGCAGACAGGACTCGAAAGAGGGAGGGCGACTGCGGGGTGGTGTCGGATTTCCCCCATGCGCTTGTGAATTCGAACTTGAACGGCAAAGGAGGATGGATCTCCGGGACTTCTCATGCCCCGTCGGAGCTGAGAGGCCCGGACTAACCGGACTGAGCGTGTGGGGCTCAGTGTGAGATCATGTGTACCAGGCTGTAGGTGGACCCGAGGGAGACCAACATGGCCTTGAACCGTGTGTCCCAGTTGTGCCAGGACATCACTAGGCTGTGGATGCAGCTTAGTCGCATTAAAGGTATGTACGCCCTATTGGTCTCTCAACCTTACTGGGCCCTTCGATGGGCAAAAACCCATATAAAGGGAGGCTTCCATGGTTAGATAACATTAGCATGTTGTTTTTTATGGTCTTGATGTAACCACAGTAATGTTCAAATACATATCATTCAAACTTTAATTGGTTCTTGTTTGTTGGAAACTCAATCTCACGGGTCAAAACTTACCTGCTCTCGCTCTTCAGTCAGTCTCACGCAAGGCTTTCCTGGTAGTTATCAGAGGTGGTTGTCATCTCTGCAACAGCGCGACAATAATTTGCCGATAACCGTTGGCTTGTCAAACAGTCCCTCTGTTCTGTGTTTACCGAGCAAACCTTGTCATTGAAATGGTGACAGGAAGTATCTGACCGTGTTTATAAAGTAAACTTTATTCTCTCTGTCTCTCTATGCGGGCTTCATGGGAATTTTCTTCTTCTGTAGCTGGCAAGGACCTGCCCCTCCACACACCATCTCCAATGTGATACTGGCACAAAGACAAAGTTCAGTGTGCCACGTGTGCCACTACTGTGGACGTTAGTGTGTGTGTTCTTTCTGGGAGGGTGGAGTCATTGAGGTCTGAGCATCTCTGAGACTCAGGTGTGGAACATATAATAGAGCATGTCACAGTATCCATAACCGTCATCATGAGCAAAGGGCAGTGTGATCTAGCCGTGGATGTTTGAAGGTAGACGACACCCATGCGGGAAACCACCAAGTGGTCAGCCTAGAGGATCTCAACGAGGCTGGTCCCTCGGGCTCCGTAGTCGTTTCCCATTTCCAAGCTGGGGGACAGATTTCCGGAGACACGTCCCATCCCGCCTGGCTGAAGTGCCAGGCCGTGATGAAGGGCGCTGTTGTCTGCCACTGCTGGGGACAGTGCCTTCATTCAGGCTGCAGGGTCACTCGCCAGCAGAGCTGCGACCACTCGGCTGTGAAATGACACGGGAAATGGACAGACGCTGATGGCTCCCGCTGTGGACCGCCCTGACTCCCTGTAGGACTGGCCCACTTCACATCCATTCCTCTGATGCCATTTCTTCTGTCCCCCATGCCATTTTTGAACATGGGTGCCCCATAGCCCCTCCCAGGCTCCATAATCCACTCCACGGTTCTCCAAAATCTGTGCCCTGGGTGACTGGCACAGTGCGCTGCTGTGAGCTGGCATGCACTGCAGCAGCATTTGTGGAGAAGGCTGGCGGATCCCAGAAGGTCAGGACTCTTGAGGAAGCTACATGACGGCAGAGGCTCTAGTGAAGCGTCCAGCTGCCACGCTAGAGGAAAGAAACACCTAAATTACAAATTCTAAGAAAGGTGGCATGAACTGGGATCGTAAGGTGGTGCAGTGATTAGCACTGTTACCGCCCACCTCTGGGACCAGGATTCGAGTCCCTGCAATGGCTCCATTTGTATGGAGTTTGCATGCTTTCCCCGTGTCATTGTGGGGTTTCCTGTGCATTTTCCGGTTTCTCCCCACAGTCCAAAAACATGCTGAAGGCAATTGGAGTTGCCTGTAGGTGTGTTTATGAGAGTGACAGGCGTGTAGGTTTGCCTTGCGTTGGGCTGACGACCCATCCTGCTTTTTTCCTTGCCCTGTGTAGTTTCCAGGAGAGGCGTCAGACTGCTATAACCATCTATGGGACAAGCAAGTACAGAAAATGGAGGGATGGGTATCAAGAATCATCGGCTTTCTTCACCGTTCACAGCAGAATCATCCTATTTTCTTCATTCTGTGTTCATGTCACACGTGATATTGAAACATGAGTAAAATGGATAGGTCTGCATCTCTGTCTGCAGAGACGTGGTTAGAAATGTGGAAATATATGCTGAGCTGTCAGACTGTGCCAACATGGTGATTACTTAGTCGGTGCATCTTGCAACCCATAACGCCAGGAGGAATAGATGCTTGTTTTCCACTCGCCGCTATGCAAAGAATGCAGATAACGTACAGTTGCCTTGGGTTGGAGATACCAGCTACGTCTGTGCTACCAAATGCTCTCTGTGCTACTCTAAAAGTTGGACTGGCTACTCACAATCTGCTTTGGCTACCAGCTGTCATTCAAGTGCTCCTCTAGTTTTCCGGGGTGTTAGGAGGCTGTTTTAGCTGTTAAAATTCATTCTATCTGTAAATCATGAAACCCCGTCGACTTGACAATTGCTGATGGTTTGCTTTGTGAAGTCTTTGGAGTTAGTGTTTGGTTTTGCATTAAAGTCTCGTTGGTCTTGCTGAAATCAGTGAAAGGTACAGTGAAATAAAACCTGTCTAATGCTGGACTGTTACCTGTTCCCTGAGGGTGTGTTCCTCTGTGACAAAAGAAACATGCTTGTGCTCTTGCTCAGACACGTTTCGAAATGGTCGTTCTCCGCACGTATGGGACTGTAAGAAGTGCTAGCGTTGTGCACAAGGTTCCTGTATCCAGCCAGGAGCCGTTCAGACAAGGCGAGAGGCACACGCACTCGGCCAGGCTGTCAGAACCTGCATCCCTCTGTTTTCTTCCTTCCTCAAGGACTCAAAGACCTTGACGTTGCTTAATGTCTTGGGACGCGACAGACCCTTCTACCCTCTTTCTCTTTCCTCAGTCATTGTTAGTCTGCGTCGTAATACAGGGATGCAGAGCAGTCAGAGGACAGTGACGCAGTGACGGATGGTGGCTCTGGGGACCCAAGAGCGCATTAATGCATGGATTTACCCTCCAAAAAGTGTCCTGTTTAATACAAATTTAAACCTAGAGTTGAAACCTGGCTCTCGTTCCGTATTTTATGGAATTTATGGGAAAAATAAAATGCAATTTCTTTTTTATAATCTGGGGAGCCTACCCCCCACGCATTGTTCCAGTTGACAGCCACACCATCACAGAAACAAGTCAGGGTCCATCTGGCCATGCTAGTGTGCTTCTGTTGGGAGAGTGCCCCCCCCCCATATCTCATGGCCTCGGCCCCCTGCTCTCTTTCTTCTTCGCTGGAGTTTGGATGGTGGTGAGATTCTGCTAGACGCTGTTAGTCCGTATCCTTTGCTGGACTCCAACACTGTGTCCCCTGTGAAAAACAGCCTGTTTTAGGGGAGCTCGGCCTCCTGGTCGGGGCATTATCTGCCCTCCTTGTGGACTGGACTTGGAAAGCAAGCTGTCTTCAGTACCTCCCTAAGCTGTTAAATTTTCCTTACAGCATTGCCAGAAGCCTGCAGGTCAAGCGTTTACACCTCTCTGTCATGGCATAGAGCTATGGAAAGCTTTTCATAAAGGACATTAATATTGATTATTCTCAGTATGAGACTTCAGTACAGGAATGGTTTGTGGGTTAGATCTTTAATCTTTAAAGAGAAACGCATCAGTAGAAGAGCTCTTAATCCTGAGGGTGCTGTAATTTTATGGAGTCCTTTCTCTAGAGGTTCTAACAAAGTGATTTGTTGAATGATCGCTGATTACATTGCCTCTGAAAGACTATTTCATAGGTTTAGATGACAGGAAACTAACTGTTTTGGTCTCACCTCTGGTGTGTTTGTATTTTGGGTTTTGCCAGCACTGTTACTAGTGAGGCAGCATGGTGGTGTAGTGGCTAGCACTGTTGCCTCACACCTCTGGGGCCCGGGTTCGAGTCCCAGCTTGTGGGGTTTGCATGTTCTCGTCGTGGGGTTTCCTCCAGGTACTCTGGTTTCCCCCCACACCCCGCAGTCCTGTTGCTGAGGCTAATTGGAGTTGATAAATTGCCCGTAGGAGTGACTGGTGTGTGAGGGGATAGGCTCTGGACCCCCCGTGACCCAATAGGATTAAGCGGTTTGGAAAATGGATGAATGGGTGTTACTAGTGATGTACAAAATGACACCACATGACCCATTTGCTGTATTTTCTGATCCAACTAGATGATGCTCTTGGTTTGCTTTGAGACATTCCCTTTTTTGAACAGACAGCACCACCTAGTGGGGTTGAAAAATACAGCAGATGGTTCATGAAGCGTCATTTTTGTCAATAAATTATTTATAGATTTTGTGTTTTGCTGCATGGGGTGGAACTCAAGTCTCTCTGAGCTCTCTATGAATGTGCATGCACAGGGACTTTTGTGCATGTTTGTATATGTATGCATCTTTAATTGTACATGTGAGTGCGTGTGAACGTATGGGCCATCTGTTGCCGTTAGACCCTTTTCTGCAGGGTGGGGCTCTTTCCCCAGGGCTGCCACTGTCCATCTCACAGCTGCTCACTTTTACTTTTGTTTAGATTTTTGTCTTTGCCCATTTTTGTCTTTGGACCATTTTTTCAGTCCCCACAAGGATAAATTCAATTGAATTTTTTTTTTTTAAATCTGTGAATGCAATCAGAAAACTAAAAATGTGAAAAGTGTTGTATTTTGTTTGGTTACTTCTGGTTAAGGTTAGGGCTGGGTAGGGATTACGATTGTCATTGTTGGGATTAGGGTTATACCCACATAAATGAATGGATGGTCCCCACAAAGGTATTAATACAAACGTGTGTGTGTGTGTGTGTGTGAGACTAGAGCTGATTTCCTCCTGCAGTCCAAAGACAGGAAGCTTGAGTGAATGTGGCCGGTCATCATTATAAAAAGTTGTTCCTTCCCGGACGAATATGGGTCAGAGCAGAAGGCGGAGATGGTGCTGCTGGGTCCTGACCGCTTCCCTGTCTTCTCTCCACAGACGAGATCATGCAGGCAGAGAGCCGCCCGTTCTGCGCCTCAGACATTACGTTCCAGCTGCAGAAGCAGTTCGCCTTCCTGCCAGGTGAGCCTCCCCTTTCCGCTTTCTCTCCCTCTGATTCGCGCTGCTCCAACCCTCAGGCAACCCTGCATAGCTCAGGGAACCCAGTTCAAAGCATCTCTCACAGGACGAGTAAACCTCAAAATGAATCATTTAACAGCCCTGCCAAGGACACTGTGACGTAGCTCAAACTCTCCAGCTGTTTCTCGATAACATCACTGTCTAAAGCCACTTCCATTTTCCACTTTGATTTCTGTGGTTTTTGTTTTAAGATTCCGGAACCTTTGAACTGACGGGGGGAAAAAAACATGGCAGGTTGGGTGACATGCTTCACGGCAAACTGCGGAATAAGGCCTCCGTTTAAGTGCGGTCAGCAGGAGTTTATTTTTAAAAGTGCCGTTTTGCTGCCTGGATGCTGGCCTTGGACTTATGGGCCCAGTCCTGCTCACAGCAGTGGAAAGTGTGACTGGCATAGTGAGATGTGGCTGGCTGACGGCTTGGGTCGAGTTACTCCTCACAATAAGGGCAGAGAGATGCCCCATCCATAATTCATCAAGGCCACGTCACTCCCATTGGCATCTTAGGTGCCTCCAGGATGCTGTCCGTGGGTCCTGATTGGCTGCCAGGCCAGATGTTTTTTTTAAACGATTGCTGGCCTGTAAAGTGAGTGTTATTTCACCAGACAGAAGGCTGATCATGTCTGGTGCTGCTGCTCCTTCTAGTCCGTCTGCCCATGTTGCGCTGCGACCTTCATTAGCTAACGGATGAAGGCTCTCGCGGGTCACCCTGGGTCAACACGGGACACGTCCAAGTAGGGTCAGCGTAAATTCCTGCATTCCTGTACATGTTGTGGACAGATTCGGCTCTGTGGGCCTTGTAACGTGCAGCAGTGGCTGAAATAGAAGCGTGGAGTTTTGACACACATCATCCATATTGCCATTTACACACAGGAGGATAATTGTTGCCGTTGTTGTAATTTCGTGATACAGTGGTAAAGCCTTCAGCCTTCAGGTCCACACCGCCCCAGGCTCCTGTCTGCAGAACACCTGCAGCGTCTGGCAGTAAATTGCCCCTTCACTCTCCAGTCTGTGTAGCTGGTGATTTCTTTCTCTTCAGCCATTGGCTGCATGCAGCAGTACGGCATCCAGTCACTGTCCTGTGGTCTGGCTCATTTGCATACCCTCTCAGTCATTTTTTTAAATCTCTCTTCCTCATCTCCAGCTTTTTTGAATTTCTATTTAAATTTCTGTGTGTGAAGTCACATGGGTACGTAGTCTAGTCCTGGTCATCACCAGGTTCTGCCTTCTACCTTTTACCTTCTTATTGTGTCCCCCATCCCTCAGCACTCGGCACTGTTCCCATAGTGATATTGACCAAACTGAAACGTAAGTTATTGTTGTAATCTCGCTGCCTTCTTTGCCCCTTTGAGGGGACACCAGAACAAAAGGAAGATGGGAATCCACACTGGTGAACATGTACGCATGTCATCCTTTACTGTCAACATTCACGTTAAAACAACCTTGTTTGGGGAAATCAGCAGTTCATTGCAGAATTTATATGGCATTGCTAAATATTAAATACATTTTGGCAAGAAAATTGTGTATTAATGATGTAAGCCATCGTTTTTACGTTATGTCATTCTGAGTATTGCAGAATTGTCTCTGTGTACGGTGTTTGACATTGTGAGGGGTTTGATCGCCCTCTTGTGGCTGTGTTGGTAATAGGGAGCTGTATTGTTATTGTTCAAAATCAGATACATGATAATGATATTAATTTGATCTTAAAATGCATATGTTTTTTACGAGCTACAAATTCTTTATAGAATAGCACGATTTTGGGGGCTTATGCGTGTCATACTTTAGTCAGGATGTAACTCTGCATAGTGTCACTCCAGGGTGTTTAAAAGTGCATTGTTCTCCCCCCGCAGGAGGCCGTCAAGATGGATGCCCCATCATCGTGTTCCCAGAGTTCCCCACGTTTGGCGATCTCCCAGAGGAGGAGTTCCACAGTGTGCTGACGTACCTTACCAGTGTTCCCAGGTGAGCTCAGCGCTCATAAAAACAGACGAACAGGGACAGCAAAGCTAATGTGACCTCGATGAGCACGATATCATTTTGATCTTTGTATTAGCATATCTGTGGAATATTTAAATACTTTAAAGAGTAGTTTTGCTGCAGTTGTTGTAAGAGCGAATTTGTATTCATTCTTTGGCTTTTTCGCTATTGAATCTTTACCTGCTTTGTTCTGATCTTGGTCTGGCCTGCAGATGTCAGTAAAGACCTACTTTTGAGGGAGGTTTTCCTGTTTTTTTTTTAAATGTGATTGTTCTTCTGGAAGGCTCTTGCTTTGACAGTTTTCATTCCCATCTCATTATGAATTTCCCGTCGCTGTGAATAGCATTGAATATTATTATCTTTACCCTTGAGGTACGGCTTACAGGACCATTAGCTGATTGGTTCCCTTTATGGTGTTACCAAGTAACGTTACCGTCGCAGAGAGAGAATGACATGGAGCAGCGGTATCCTAGCAACCGGTTCATTGGCCCATGTGTGAAACAGGTTTGCTTAAACCGCATGAGGAAGAGGGAGAAGGCTTTGGCAGGGCAGCTGCACCACTGATGGTCCAGACAAACTGTTCTTCTGGGCTTATTTGTCCTTTCAGAATCAAGTGTTTGAAAATAAAGATGTCACTGCTGTGAGGGGGTGTGGGGATGTGTGTGGGGGGTGGGGGGGGAGGTGCAGTGGCTCTCTGACTTCTCTGCTGTGTGTCGGCACCTTATCCTACCGTTGGGTCTAGTTTGCATCCCGATGCCAAAGGTCGCCCAGCAGATGGTCAGGAGAGCTATGCTGCAAGTGGACCGGAGAAAATGCTGGAACAGTTCTGTCGACATAAGTCAGCCTGTGTAACAGCGAAGGATCTTTTTAAATGACAATACTTCCTGGAATGCACCATGAGTGGTACACAGTGGTAATTATTTACTGTTTCCTCGGAAGTCCGCATTCAGTCACTTAATGTATATAATCGGTTAAAATTTAAGATGAATCGCAGTAGCTAAATAAATTCTGGCTAAATATCATTTATTTCATTTGTATTTTATAGTTTACTTCTTGTGGGTGGTATTCTGTATACTATATTCGATTTAAACAGTCAGTCTTTGACTGATGAATCTCAGGAGAGCCTGATGATGTCTGAATATGAATGAATGCAGCTGTAGAATCTTAAAACGTGAGGATAGTGGGGATAAGAGGTCCTTGGCCCACCCCCCTGCCCCAGTGTTCTGCTCTTCTGAAGTGCCAACCCTCCCGTGGCTTCTTGGAACCGTGACTTTGCCCTGGGAGCTGTTTCCTCTGGAGGGGGGGACCCTATTTAAGTAGGTCTCAAAATTGTGTTGCAGTGCTGTGTGATGGAACGAGCAAGCCCCAAAAGAAGGAGTTTTAAACCTGCTGATAATTTTCCTATTGGTCTTTTTTTGTATGAGTGTTTTTTGTATGAGTGTTAAACTACAGACTGTTACCTACAAACAGAATCATTAAGGAGAAATATTAAATATAAATGTAAATGACATGCAGCACCTCCAGAATGTATTTGGATTATTTTTATTTGAATCATTTCCTTCTCAGCAAACTGAATATCTGTGCTGTGATTTGCCTAGATCAGCATGTTTGCCCACAGATTGTCCTGTGCCTTTCATGTGAGAGACGGCTGTGCTTTCCTGCTGGTTGAGGGAAAATGACTCCTGATCCCACTATATTATATCCGGCGTAAATCATCCTGTCACCTGGGCTCTCTGGAGGCGTCTGATTAGCAGAACTGTGGGTCTTCCCTTCATCTCTCTGACCCCGCTGGGCCTGTGCGACGTCAGTGCTCGGATTAGAGGGGCTGTGTGTAGGCGCAAGTGTGTGTGTGTGCATCTAAGAGAAGCAGCAGGAATGTTTGCGGGAAGGGTTGCCGTCGGTAACGGCCATCACTGGAGGGCTTTATTCTAAAGGAGACTGCGCTCCATCTTAGGGCCAGATCCCACCTGGCAGTCCCGCCTCCTGTGCATTAGTGATTTGACAAAGCTGCTGCCCATCTTTCTTCTTCCAGGCTGGGATTGGCTAGTGGCAAGGAGGTGCTGTGAGCCCCATTGGCTGTGCTGGTAAAATCCGTGCGGAGGCAGATTCTGCTTTCACGCTCTGTGCCCTTGCCGCGTATTCAAGCCGAGCTGCATAGCAAAGGCACTCCCCTTTTTTCCCTGCTTTTTCCTCAAGCTGCCGCTCCTCTCTCTGCGTAGATTTCTCCCGCTCCATCTGCTAGGGAGCTCCTCATGCGTGGAGGTCATCTGTGAGAGCGCTGCTCCGAGGAATCCACCGAGATCTGTGCGAGGAGGGCCGTGACGGTGGACCATTTGTGCTTCAGGATCTCTGGCGTGCCGTCGGAAGTGTAGAACCGGAGCGCCTGCTCTGAGGGTGTCGTGGACCTCCATTACAAGGCCCTTTGGTGTCACCAAGCTGCCTTCACGTGGTTCAACCTGGAACCTCCTGCTCTGGTCTCTCCTCGTGGTGTGGAGGACATCGGAGCTATATGCTAGAAAGCCACTCAGCTGTTTGGGACAAGCCGTGATGCTGGATTGCTCTCTTCCAGCCTCAACGCTGCGGGGGTTGGGTTTGTCCTGGTCATCGACCGCCGGCTGGACAAATGGGCATCGGTAAAGGCGACGCTGCTGCGCATAGCGGTGAGTACCCCCCGTGCTGCCTTCCGTCACTCAGCCAGTCAGTCAAGCAATTTGTTTTGTCATCTATAAAGGTGAGGTAGAGGCTTGTTGTTCAGCCATCTTTCCATCTGTACAGATAAAGGCGCCAAAGGTTAGGTGACTTCAGGTTACATGCGTACATGTGTGTGTGCGTGTGTGTGTGTGTGTGTGTGTGTGTGTGTATACAAGGTACAAGTGCCTTTAGCTGCTGTCACAGGAATCTAAGATTGCTGGAATTCAAGGACCTGAGACAGTGTTAAAAATATCACAGGCGAAAAGAAAAACAAACAACCTGTTTTTGGTCCATTTGAACACCTGCATTTAAAAATTTAATGGAAAACTGTACGAAAAAGGGTGTCTGTCACAGAGGCCGAAGAAAAACACGTGTACTGTAATAACGGGATCAGAAAGGAGCGCTTTGTTGCCCAGGCAACGTCCGGTCATTTCCTGCAGCTTTGTGGTCGACATTCGGCCTTTGCCCTGCCCCCGGGCTGGGAGTAGAGAACAGGGACGCGTGGGGTCATTAGCAGTCTGCGTATCGACCCACCCCCACCCCAGGAGACTCCACACCTCCCTCCCCTGTCTATCCAATGTTTCTATTTTAATTGTCTCATTGACATGACATTTGTATTGCCGAAGCATTTTAATATTTCAAAAAAAGTCCTACAGTATGCAAGAATAATGATACAATAACAGCAGTAATTATATACAGTCATAGTGGGAATGAAGAGCTGAATTCTCACCTAGAACCCCCCCCCCCCCGCCTGCGTGCCTCTCTCTCCGGTCATGCCTTGTGCGCCTACTCCCCTGTTTTGTTTACCTCCCGCCTCCTCCTCGTCTTTTCTTTCTGTAGGATCCCTCTGCTCTACTCTCCTTCCTTCTCTCTGTGGCACTGTGCCCGACACCCATGCTGAAGCTCACGGCCTGCCTCTTTCAGTGTGGCCCAGTGTTCCTCTATAGTTATGTGTATTGTCTCTATATCCAGTCTCCAGTCTATGTCCAGTCTGTACGTTGGCCCTGTTCCTCTGCCTCATGCACACTCAGCATCTTAATGCACGTCCATCTGCATCCACGTTATTGCATCTCAGTTCCCCAAGAAATTTAAAATGCTAAATTACAGTCGGTTTAGTTGACAGAACTAGTCCAGGTTCCAGTCGCGCTTATTGTTTTGCTCCAGACTGAGTGTTCAGCGCCCCCTACTGGTAGACAGCTCAGACAGCATCTGTTCCACTGAATACTTCAGCAGCTCTGCTGCTCACTGTCTGTCAGCTCTGCTGTTGAAGACTTTTTGTAGATGTTTGCCCTCGTTGGAATAGCCGCCGTTCCCCTGGGGAGGTTTTTAAGGACATTTTCCATCCTCCTCAGACAACATGCGCAGATGTGTAACATCCTTGAGGACGGCGGCTCTGTCAGAACGAAGCTGCATCTGCTGTTTGTTTTTACCCTCTGCCATTCTGACAGTTCTGCAGTTCTGCAGTGGTCCCTCTGTTCACTAGGAGCAGGAACCTGGGGGGGGTTGCCATTGAATTGGATATGTAGACATGGAACCTGTTAAACAATAGCATCCTAGATCTCCGGACATCATAATTTATTATTGGACATATTATACATTTTACTAAAGATATGATTTATACTCTGTAACTCTGTAAGCGTCCACATTTTCCAGTGTCAATATTCCAGTACTCTGCCACATGATTAACCCTGTGGTTTTTTGTGGATTGTTACTGACTGTAACAAACCACAGTGTGACACCACATGTAACTATGACAAACGACGGTGTGACACCACATCTAATTGTAACAAACTATAGTGTGATACCACATCTAACTGTAATAAACCACAGTGTGACACCACACATAACTGTAATAAACCATAGTGTGATACCACATCTAATTGTAACAAACAACAGTGTGATACCACATGTAACTGTAATAAACCACAGTGTGACACCACATATAACTGTAATAAACCATAGTGTGATACCACATGTAACTGTATTAAACCACAGTGTGACACCACATCTAATTGTAACAAACTACAGTGTGATACCACATGTAACTATGACAAACCACAGTGTGGCACCACATCTAACTATAATAAACCACAGTGTGACACCACATGTAAATGTAACAACCCACAGTGTGACACCACATGTAACTGTAATAAACCATAGTGTGATACCACATGTAGCTGTAACAAACCAGTGTGACACCACATCTAATTGTAACAAACCACAATATAACAAACCAGTGTGACTCCATCTCAAACAAACCAATGTGACATCATCTCAATGTAATAAACCAGTGTGATGTCATATATGAGTGTGAGAAACCACAATGTAACATCATTGCTAACTTTTTCCAGCCACATAGTGATATTTTCTCTCATTGCGATGTTGTCTCTAACAGTAACAATCTTCAGAGAGATACTTTCCCTGATAGTAATAAGCCAAACAGTGCTCCAAAACCATGTCCCCCACTTGATAAAGTACATGTGAAAATTCTTTGTCTTCTGTTAGACCTTAACTACATTTTGCTCTGTTAACTGATACAGACAGCAGAATGACACATTTTATCAAACTAATTTTTCTCAATTAGAAAATTATTTGTATGTCTCTGAAGATATCTCTGAAGTAATGAATTTTTTGATAAACGTTCTGTTTTTTTTCTGTGCTCCATTTCATCAAGGAGACGGAGGGGTGTCTGAGCTGTGTGGCAGAGGTGTTGGGATTTCTTGAAGTAAATTTCAGCTAGAAGACAATAAACATAATTAAAGAAGAATAACTGACATGACGCCAGTGATGGTGACAGTGCAGCCATTTCAGTTGATATCAGAAAATAAGTCTTTTAGCATAGTAGGGGTTTCCAAGGACTGTTCTAGGTACACATTTGGGGCGGGTCCAGTGAATCTGATTTGTAATTGTCATGTAAATTCCAGGTCAAGGATCAGTGAGAAGGGTTTTTATCCTGCTGCAGAAGTTATTGAAGAGAAACATTAATTTAATTACATCAAGGTCCCAAATCCATCATCGTTTCTTGCTCATTTATTCTTGTCTGCTTCACCATGCCTCACGTGCAGGTGGAGCACTGTCATTATATATAAATGCACCCCCCCTATAATGAAGAATTGAATTACTTGAAGAGGCCCAATCTCTTTTCATATCCCAAGGGGTTTTTGCTGTACAACAGGCTGGCCCAAGGCACAGCTGTGGTCCTACAGATTACGCTCTCTCTCTCTCTCTCTCTCTCTCTCTCTCTCTCTCTCTCTGTCCACAACCTTGTAGGCATTGGTTCATTTAGACCAGACACACACACACACACACACACACACACATTAGCATTCTTATTAGCATCTGAATTACCCATTTCTGATTCTTTAATTGCACATAAGAAACAAATTTGATTATGAGCTTGTGCTGCTGTGGGCTGTTCGCCTTTTATACGTCATTGACTTGAATTTTCCTTTAAGCATTTACTGGGCATGTGGAGAAACTCGCCTTTGTTTCAGTTTTGTTCAGTTGACTCTAGCTTTGGTGGCATTTTTGCAGTAAATGAATTATTTCTGATTAAGTGGATTCATTAACAGCTGGCTCTGAAAGTGAGCTGTGGTTTGGGTGAAGACGTTCAGCCGAGCACCACGACCTGTTACACTGCATTTCAGTTCCCAATTACCTTCAGCACTGGCCTGGGAGGCACAGCTGACAAAGGTGATTAATATTAAATAGTGGCTTTGACGGCTGATGAATAGTCATAGGGCCAGAGTCCCCTGTGTGAGGTTAGTAGAAGAGCCTGGGCAAATGGAGAGTCTGTTTGCATCCATGAGTATTGATCGGACATAATGCTGAATGTGTAATGAAGATTGCGTCCATTTACGCACAGCAGGACAGGAGCCGCATGCCCGTGCGGGTCACTGCTAAATGCCGAAGGCGAATGTTGCCGTGTTGAGATGCAGACTTCTCTGCGCGGAAGGATTGGGGTTTCCATGGCAACCCCCTATAGGCTGCACACGGAGGAGGCCGCCTGCGATAACCTGGGCTGCTTGGGGATTGGCTGGCCGGGCCTCTGCTTCGAGTCAGTCCTCCAGATGGATGGCATGGCGCAGTGAAAGCAGCATGTCTGCAAATTCAACTGCTTAATTGTTGTTTTTTTTTTGTAAACATTGTCAACATGCAACGTGAAACAGGCAGCATATGGTGTGGAACTGGTGTACATGTGTGCTTGACTTCATCGTGTGGTGTTACTGCAGGATCCAGTGATCAATGACGTATAAATAACAGTGAATAAGGAGCCAGATAAAGGTATGTAATAATAATCATTATGTTTCTCCTTCCCCACCTCCTGCCTTCTCTCCCTCCGTCTTTCTCCTCTCCTTCTTCCTTTGTCTTGCACCCTTTTCTGTCTCCTACTGGACTCTTTTTCTGCTGGATCTTTCTCTCTCCCCACCTTCCCCCTCTTTTCCCCCCTCCCTGTTTCTTGCCCCCC
>JAABNX020000088.1:367230-410892 GCA_015163995.2 Mormyrus lacerda
CCCCCATGCTGCCTGCCATCTCAGGATGGTGTAACTCTGAGAATTCCCTTGAACTGTATACCCCACACATTTAAATACAAAATAAAACAACGGTGCCTCACAGGAATGACCTACTTTGCTTTAAATATCACGTTACAGGAACTCAGTATCTTTAGAAAGGGTAAAAATTAGGCTGAAGTCAAGCGTTTAGAAATATATTCCCAGAATTTGATTTCAGCTCTGTTGTAATAGTTGGAAGACAGGGATTTAGATACAATTTCTGGGGAAAATTACAAAGCTAAGCCAAGCTAAAGCAGAGGGGAAACTAGAGAGGGTTAATATAACAGGTAGCAAACCTGGTGCAGATATGGTCCAGCAGGTGACTAGGGTCTATCCCGACCCAGGTGATCATGCTCAGCTCAGTGACGGAGCTCCACACCTACATCGACAGAACGCAGCTGACGGAGGAGCTGGGTGGGACTCAGGAGTACTGCCACGAGAAGTGGATCTCGCACCGTACCGTGAGTGCTGCTCCAAAGCGAGCTCCTTGCTGAATTTGGCCTTCTCGCCGCCCTTCTGTGGATCTAAGTGTCTTCTCATGGTCCCGTCAAGGCCATCGAAGGCTTTGCTCTGATGGTGAAGAAGACGGCCCAGACGCTGCAGTCCTTCGGGACGGAGCTAGCTGAGACGGAGCTTCCCAATGACGCCCAGGCAACCACCAGCCTCTTAGGGGTTCACACAGAGAAGAAGGACCAGATGAAGGTGGGAGACGGTAGCGGGGTGTGGTAGCTTACAAGTGCACCTCCTGCTGGCGGCTAATGAGTCGCTGCCTGCAGGAGGATCTCCGAATAGCCCAGAACCAGGGAGGCAGGCTGCTGGAGAGCATTAAGGAGCCGGTGCTGAAGAACCCAGAGTACATAATGAACCAGGACGAGCTGGAGAACCTGGCCACAGTGCAGCGGTATGATGCTGGGTTACGAGGGTTGGGGGGGTATACCAGTGACCAAGTCATGGGTTTGAATTCCAAACCTTGCATGTATCTTGTTATTAATCAGCCATTTTAACTTTTATCCACCATGATCATTCAAACCGTATCTGGTACTGGAAGATTCTCATATATGTTATAATAAAGCAATAACAAACGAGAAGTGCTGCAAATTTGGTCGTAGGCACGAAGCCTCCACAAAAAAATAATAATTCCCACCAGCCAACTCTTGATATTCATCAAGTAACACAAAAAGTCCAAAGCGTTCCCAACTACTTTGCATCATTTAAATTTAAGCAACGGCTTTTAGATACACCTGTAAAGGAGAGTGATGCATCTGATGTGAAATGTCCAGGTCGATTATACTCTCATAACCTCATAACTTTTAGAACACCTCTTGTCCAATCAGATTTCGTGGTTCAAACCAATTGTTGTGTAATAATGAAATAATGCATTGCAGACTTTTCTGAGAGGTTTGAAGCTTGGAACATACAGTCGATTTTTATGCCGTCGGGCTGTCGAGAGAATCGGTGACTACCCGTCGTGCCAGTGTGTGAGGCACAGTTGGACACCGATGGTCCCCGTTGGCACTATTTTGGCTGATTGAACATATTGAATTGGCATCAAAACTAGTCGGTGAAACTGAGCTCTCTGATCAGGCTGTATATCAGCAGTCGCCGCTGGCTGTGCCAGTGTGTTCCAGCACGAATATTTAGAATCGACCTGAGCCAATCGTCCGTCGGCTTTGGCTGGCTCTAGTTTTTTGCCGTTGGCTCGGTGTACGCTCGGTGCACACTCAGTGTAACAGCAAGTCCCCTCCTGGTATGAGTTCAGAGTTTGAGCGGCTGTCGATGCGCAGGCTGATGTCCCAGCTGGACGAGACGGAGGCGGCCTTTGACGAGTTCTGGCAGAGGCACCAGACCAAGCTGGAGCAATGTCTGCAACTGCGGCACTTCGAGCACGGCTTCAGGGAGGTGAGTGGGGTGGGGGGCATGGCATCGAGGGGGGCGGACACATGACCCCCCCCGTGTTATTCGGTCAAGGGCAAAAAAGTATGATGATGCCTACGTCAGCAAAATGATGTAGGGACGTTTATTGGGGGGGTTAGAGCTTGAAACTGAGCTCTGTATGTCTGTGTTTGTGTGTGTGTGTGGGGGGGGGTGATGACTATATTACATTGTGGGGACCCGCAATTTTTTCGATGTGAGGAGCACCTTTTCGGTCTCCTTAAGGGAAAACTTAATTTTATAATTATCTATGACTGCAATCTAAAAACTAAAAATGCCCAAAGTCTTGTATTTATTTTGGTTACTTACGGTTAAGGTTAGGGCTGGGTAGGGGTTAATGTTGTCATTGGTGGGATTAGAGGTTTTCCATAGAAATGAATGGATGGTCCCCACAAAGATATAAATACAAATGTTTATGCATGTGTACACACGCACAGGTGAGGGCCCAGCTGGACACGGCTGCTGAGCGACTCGCGGGATTCACAGACGTGGGGATCAGCCCCGCCCACGCAGAGCACATCCTGCGGGAGCTGAACAATCATGAGGAGAAAGTGTCTGTAAGAAATCCTGCTTCCGCTTTGCCACATCAACTTGCCACAATCAGCCGATTTCACCCAAACCAGTTTAAAAACTGCTATGTTTACATTCTGCTGACAGAGAGCCATTGTCTCCTCTCTGGGGATCTGTTTTGGGTGCCCTGTTAACTCACCTGACCCCAAGGTCAAAGGTTACTTGGGGTCACAGATAATCACTCCAGCCTTCATTATCACATGGGATATATAAAACCTATTTCCATTAGTTAAGAGGGGTCAAAGGTCGAGGCTCAGGCCGAGTTGAAGACGATCGCATTCATTGTTTTTACGTAACCCACAATAATCAGCGGCTTGGTGTGTGTGGATGTCACAGCTGCATGGACAGGGGGATTTTCCGTGTGGTGTGCGTAGATGTCACAGCTGCATGGACAGGGGGATTTTCCGTGTGGTGTGCGTAGATGTCAAAGCTGCTTGCATAGGGGGATTTGTGGCGTGTGTGGATGTCAAAGCTGCTTGCACAGGGGGATTTTCCGGCACATGGCATGTCAAATCCGGTATCCAGCTCGTGACAGATGGTGAAACGGGCACTTGACCTCAGCCGTGTTTTTCCTCGGCGAGACACTGAAGACACAGCATGCAGAGGTGCTCTGTTCGACACAGAACCATCTCTGGTGTGTCGAAGAGGCATCTGGGAGGGGCGGTTATGGAGGCTGGGGTGACAGCAGGGAAGCACCTGTCCCCTGGCAGCCGGCTTTGTCAAGCCGCCTCATTACTGTTATGTGTGCCAGAAGCTGGAGTGTGATTCACACAGGAAGCATTTCCGCCCGCATTCAGCCAATGTCTGTAGCATATGAATCACACTGTAACGGATTCAGCGCTAGGTGAACCGGAGGGCTCTGCAAAATCCCCCAAAATCCAACTATCACGTCTTCCTGAATGATTCTTTTGTTTTGCATTTCCTCTTCTTCCGTCTGTTTCACCCCTTTTGTTCTCCCTCTCTCATTCTCCCTCCCTCCCCCTCATCCTTTTCTCCCCTTCAATTTGCTCCCCCCCCCCCCATAAAGGACATCCTGATCCGTGCCCAGGCCCTGGCCTGTGAAGGCGATCAGCTCATTGAGAGCTCCCACTACGCCGTGGACTCCATCCTGCCAAAGTGTGGCGAGCTGCGCACTGTGGTGGAGGCCCTGGTGATAGAGCTGAGGGCCCGCAAGGGCCACCTCCTCAAGGCCATGGAGCTTCACCAGACCTTGGAGAAGGTGAGTCCCGCTTTCACGCTCTTCACTCTCCCACCGCTGTCTTAAACCTGCAGTTCCCCAAACTGCCTCTAAAGGCCACCAATGCTGCCCATACCAATTTTAATTTATTGCAGTAATGTATTTTTCCTATTGATTTTTTTTCTGCTGTTTTTACACCCTTTACAGCCTGCTGTTTATTAACCTCTAAAGCTGCCTTGATTGATTAATATGTCCTACATCCTACCCGCTCTGCCTATGTACATACACACACACACACACACACCTCCATCTTCATCAACCCCAGTAGGTTCTTTTAGTGATGCCACTGTTGTTTTCAGCAGGCAGTAGGCAATGAGGTGAGTGTGACTCACGCATCTGTGGCCTCATGCAGTCTAGTCTCACATACATCCCACCTGCAGCGCCCCCCCCCTCCCTCATATCAAAGAGCCATGAATATGAACATGGATGTGATGTATTATCTCTAATAGAATGGCCATGTTTTATTTTCCAGTTGGAATTCTAGTCGATAGATTTCATAGATTCCCTGGTGTCTGGTGTCTCACTCTGCAGGCTGATTATGGGTTACCTTTCAATGAGATTTCCCTCATAGTACAGCTGGCTTTGGGAGCTACGACAACAGATTAATCATTCTTTAATTTAGTCCCCCCCTCCCCCAGGGTATATCTAGTTCATTCTCCCAGCCAGGCAGACATGACCAATCTCTGCGTTTCCTTCTAGGCTGCTAAGTGGAGTGATGATGGAATCTACCTGCTGGCGTCGCAGCCGGTCGACAAGTGCCAATCACAGGATGGGGCGGAGTCCGCCTTGCAGGAGCTGGAGCGCTATCTCGACACAACCCCGCAATACCGGCTCACAGACATTAGCGCCATCTGGAGGGAGTACGAGTCCGTGCTCACCACCGAGTTCAGGGTGAGGCTCCCAGTCTAAAGCTGTCTAGGTGGTGCTGAGGCGGCCACCAGACCCAGGTCGCAGAACGGCGCAGGGATGGAGGGCAGCATTATTGGTTTGGGGGTCAGGGACCGGGGGGGGGGGGCGGAATCTTACAAAGCCATTTTGGCAACACAAGAGTGTCGGGTGAGAGTGTAGATTAGGGGGAATCAGGACAGGCAGACTGAGGCCACTTTTCTCTGTACTGTGAGGATGAATTACTCTTTATGTCACATTTATTCATTCAGCAGAATCTTTACATTAGAATGATTCATTTTGCAGACTCTGTGAGTTACATTTACATAGAAAGCAGGATCAGACAGTGCAGGGAGTAACTGGGGTTACAGCGCAGCTCAAGGGCCCAGTGGTGACGTCACTCTGCGAGCCATGGGATTTGAACCAGCAAACTGATAGTAATGCAACTTACCTCTACTCCTATTGGCCAATTTTCACGTTTAGGTTATACAGCTAACTGGGAAATCCTGTTTTGTGGAACACCCCCCAGGATAAACAGTTAGAGGATGGATGGATGGATGGATGGATGAATGAATGAATGTGTGCGTGCATTCAGGATAGACTTTTGACCTCAGGTTTTGTCCGCACTGGCCTTGGCAGGAGCATGTGGAGAATGGCTTCAAGAAGCAGGCATCCATGCTGGAGATGTTCGACAAGCGGATGGTGAGCCTGAAGAAGCTGGCGGCTAAGCAAACTCGCCCCGTCCAGCCTGTAGCCCCAAGGCCAGAGGCCTACAGCAAATCGCCGCTGTCCTCCCCAGGTGAGCCCCGGACGTCTCATGGTACAGCGTTATGCAGTGCTGGCCCCTGACTCAAAGTGGTGTCGTCCAATTCCTGCTGGTAGATCAGTAGAAGGGTGCGTGACGCTGAAGACGTCATCTCTGAAGTTCAGATCGATCGAGATACTTTCTGCCGACACTCTTGCTTCCCATGTTGTATTTTAGATATTAATTATGGTGTTAATTTGGAGAGTTGATCATAGCCTCTTCATCCTCTGTTCAGCTCACCGTGTCCCAGAAAAAGGCAGCAATGAGGATGATGCTCCGAACGGAGAGACCTGCAGGAGGGTAAGCGTGCGTTTGCCACCCTCAGTGGAACTGTGGCGTGCCTCGCACCCGGGCTGCTGCTAAATGGACACGTACCTCCACCCTTCTCAGGTGGAGGCTCAACGGCAGAACAGCGCCACCAGGCACGCCTCACAGTCTGAGGAGGAGGAGAACCTGGCCGTCCTGAGACGGTGAGGCACAAGGGTTCGAGGTCAAGGCTCAGAAATGGTGCCGTGTCATCATGAGCACGTTAACGCCTGTGTTTATTTGCAGGCACGTGATGAACGAGCTCTTGGAAACGGAGAGAGCCTACGTGGAGGAGCTCTTGTGTGTGCTGCAGGCGAGTGGTGTTGCACTTTCCCTCTCTGTCCACCAGAGGGCAGAATGTACAATCTTTACTTAGCAAAGTTATATTAGTGTGACCATTTTTGCCATGCCTTTCCAGGGCTATGCTGCAGAAATGGACAATCCTGGCATGCAGTCCCTCATTCCCAGTGCCCTTCAGAACAAGAAAGAGGTTCTATTCGGGAACATGCCTGAGATCTACGAGTTCCATAAGAGGTGCTCTACATTTCTGGACACAGACCAGTCCAGTGTTGCCAAAATGCACTGTTTTGCATGAAGAAGTTAATGATTAATTATATAATGAAGATGAAGAAGTGTTAGACAAGCGCAACATTTTGAAATGATAAAAATGATTAGCTCAACTTCAGGCCACACGACAATTCACTTATGACAGCAGTAAGGATGCTTCCCCTAAATAACTTTCCTCTCCTCTTCTACCTGCCCCAGGATATTTCTCAGGGAGCTGGAAATGTACACGGAGTCTCCCGAGTTGGTGGGACGCTGCTTCCTAGAGAGGGTTAGTTACGGCACCCTGCAGAAACTCCAGAATCTGTGTGCGATTAGTCGTGTCTGTTGGCTTGGATAAACTGACATTGACACAGCGTTAGTTGGCAAGGATCCAAACCTTCAAGTCGGTTATTATTTTGGTTCCGGGCTGGGACACATTTCTGTGGATGATTAAGCAAGACATTTAATCTTGAATTTCATTCGTGTGCATCGAGCTGTATAAATGAGTAATATGAAAAGGCTAGTTAAAGTAGTGGCTTTGGGTAAAAGGTGATTTATGTCAAAAATTAGCCTCTTTGTAATATGCTGGTTTCTGTATGTCAGATGACAGACCTACAGATTTATGAGAAGTACTGTCAGAACAAACCACGCTCTGAGAGTCTGTGGAGGCAGTGCTCAGACTGCGCCTTCTTCCAGGTGAGCCTTCACCATTCATCAATGTTGAGCTCAGTGAGAGGGCTCCGTCTCTGGTTGGCTGTTGCACTAGATCAGTGTTTCCCAATCAGATCCTCGGGGACCCACAGTTGGTCCACGTTTTTGCTCCCTCTGAGCTCCCTGCCAGACGATTCACATTTTTGCTCCTTAGGAGGTAGCAAAAACGTGGGTTATCTGTTGGTCCCTGAGGACCTAATTGGGAGACACTCCGCTAGATGACAGCTTCAACAAACTGGAGTAGAAAATACTGCTCCGACTGGTTTAAGCTGTAGTGAAAACACACACCTGTAACTGGTTCAAACAGGAGTGCCAGAAGAATCTGGAACACAAGCTGGGACTGGACTCCTACCTGCTGAAACCCGTGCAGAGAATAACGAAGTATCAGCTTCTGCTGAAGGTGAGATTCTCTTTGCTTCTTGGCATTTTGAAGGCTGCTTTTGGCATTTCCAGGCTGCTTTAAGGCATCCTATGTGACCTTTTATAGCCACAAGTGCAAAGAACGCCCACATTCTGCCCCCTGTTGTCCATTTTTTGCTCAGATCACTTTGATTTTTTGCTCAGGTGACTGGAAAGAACGTTAGTTTGCGAAGTAGAAGGTTGTGCGAAGGAGTGATGCAATCTTATATCCCGGCCAATACAACAGGAGTTGCTGAAGTACAGTAAGGGTTGTGAGGGTGCTGACGACCTACAGGAGGCGCTCACGTCCATCCTGGGCATCCTGAAGGCCGTCAATGACTCCATGCACCTCATCGCTATCACTGGATATGAGGTGAGGGCGCGCAGCTTGTAGTTTAATGAGCAGATGGGCTCCACGCACAGCCCCATGTCTAATGGGGATTACTGTGGACTTTTCGATAAACCTTGTGTGAAGAGTAACAGCCTGGTTTTTTAAAAAAAAACAACCCCCCCCCCCCCCCCCCCCCCATTCAGGGTAACCTTAGCGACTTGGGCAGGCTACTGATGCAGGGCTCCTTCAGCGTGTGGACAGAGCATAAGAAGGGTCACGCCAAGGTGAAGGACCTGGCGCGTTTCAAGCCGATGCAGCGTCACCTGTTCCTGCACGAGAAGGCGCTGCTCTTCTGCAAGCGCCGGGAGGAGAATGGAGAGGGGTACGAGAAGGCACCCTCCTACAGCTTCAAGCACTCGCTCAACGTGAGTCCAACACGTGGGCCATCTCCATACCGGCACACGTTAGCTGGTGAAAATTAGGTGTTTGGGAATCGATTGACATGATCACAACAGTCAGGTAAGGCACATGCACTGATTACTAGTCCAAATGGACCAGCATGAGTTTTTTTCCAGTGGCTGCAGTGCCAATCCTGCCACCAACCCCCAACTTTTCCCTGTAAGTTAGAGGACCTGCTTGCAGGGCTGGATGTAGATTAACATCATACCCAGGACGAAGCAATTATAGGTTAAGGGCCTTGCTCAAGGGCCCAACAGTGTAGAATCACTGCAGAAATTCACAGGATTCAAATCATTCCGATTGCTGGCACAGATCCCTAGCCTCAGAGCCACCATTTTACCTTAACGGTAAGGAAGCAGAGAATCGGGAGAAATCTAGGAAAATTTGGGGGTGTCGGAAAGTATATTACTGCTCTGCAATAAGAAATTTCCTAAACTGGCTACTGCAAAGGTGGCATCCTGTGACAGTTCCTTGGTTTTATTAAACTCTTCAGAATGACCCATTCTTTCATAAACATTTATAAACCTGACTGCATGGCTAGCTGCTTGATCTTATACACCTGTGGCAATAGCTCTGAATGAAGCACCTTACTTCATTGATTAAGAGGCATGTTACAATACTTTAAAGTTTAGTCTATATACTAGTGGTTCGCAACCCAGTCCTTAGGAACCCCAGTCCACATTTTTGCTCCCTCTCAGCTCCCAGCCAATCAAGAACACCAAACACCTGGTACAGATGTTGGGAGCTGGGAGGAAAATGTGGACTGTCTGGGGTCCCTGAGGATTGGGTTGGGAACCACTGCTATATACTGTATGATCTCTGCTGTAACGTCTCATTCGTAACATATGTGGAGCTGATTTTACTGATCTTGGTGTTTTTTTGGTGTTTTCTTTGGGCTCTGTTATCACTGAAAGCTGCTTACCTATTGTTGCTGTTTCTTTTAGCTATTTAGTTGCTGTTGCTCTTATATTTTTGACATGTGCCTCTGTTAGTGTATTAAGGGTAATGCAATCTCAGTCTGACTAAAGGATGGTGCTTTTCAAAGTGGCAGACTGTGGAACCGGCAACTTTGTGGCGGATTCTCTTCTCTGACCTTCTCTGGCCCTCTCTGTTTCTCCTCCATCTTTCAGATGAAGGCCGTGGGCATCACAGAAACCGTCAAGGGAGATAGCAAAAAGTTTGAGGTGTGGTGCAACGCCAGGGAGGAAGTCTACATCGTGCAGGTGCGTCAACGTGGCTCGCCAACGACCCACAGTGTGATCAAAGCATATGACTGTTTGGGTGACAGGAAAAGTGTCCCCTCACAGTTTAACCATGTGACCCACAGGCTTCAACCGCGGAGGTCAAGACGGCGTGGGTGAACGAGATCCGCAAAGTCCTGACAGGACAGCTGAAGGCCTGCAGAGGTTAGATGTGGCTTGGCCTTTGATGAAGGAGCTGCTCACTTTCTGAAACAGATGTTTTTTGGGAAGGGTGGTAATAAACACACTGGTATCCAGAAAAGGCAGTGTGTGCGTCACTGAAATGACCTTTTAATGAGTAGCTCTGCAGAATTTAGCACTGATTTTTCCTGCTTTTCGCCAAAGTCACAAAGAAGTATCACTGGAAAACTAGTAATTGAATTTAGTGACTAAACTGAATTAGCTTTAGATGGAGCTCTTGGTTAGCAGATGGCAGTTATTATGTTACGTACGTGAACCCTACAGGGTCATGTGTTGCCTTGAGAATGTTGTTGTGTTTGTAATGGAAGACCTACGTAAACTAATATAAAAGTTCTTTTTTACCAGAAGCCAGCCAGCAGAAGGCGTCAGACCAAACATTCCAGTTCCCTGTTTCAGAATCAGCCCCTGTCAGTGTAAGGTGAGCTTCCCGCACTGAGGCAGCACACCTGCACTGGCAGCTCCAGCTGTAGGTGATTGATTATAAGACCTGAAAGCACTTCCAGACCACACTCCAGGAGTTCTGAGACCTCACCAGGGTGTCTGTTATTTTTCATTCCCCCCAGTCCATTGAAAACCAGTCACAGGGGTAGTGTGAAGAAGGGGGAGGAGAAGAAAATAGAGCCCGCCAGCCCCGAGCCAAGCTCCTCATCCTCACCCAAGTACAATGACAAGAGCAAAGGTAGGACCCACAGGAGCCAATCCCGGGCCTCGCCTATGTGGACCCGCCTCCCAAACCCTAAAGCTCCTTGTTATGATTGGTTCTTGTCGGCTGGGGAAATGACAGGCAAGAGGTGCAGCTCACCCTCTTATCCTCTCTGCACATCTTACCCGGGGGGGTTACTGACCCTGGGCTTAAATGAGCGTCTGCCTACTCTGTGCAGTCAGTGTGACTCTGCACAAATCCTCGATGGTAACCATCCCCTTATATACACACTCTGTATCCAAGAGTGCTAGCAGTGGCATTATGTGTTCCTACAGTACTGAGCCTTTAAAGCTGTTAATCAGGATATTAAGTGCATATTAGCTTGGGACAAGAAACACAATTTAACATTAGAATATATGCAAATTAAGAGTAACAGTACAAACTATGTAGAATTTCTTCTGTTCTCTAAGAATTTACTGATATTTTGCTGAGTGACAAGATTAACACCATTTCAGTTCCCAAACCTCTCCCCAGGGGCAACTCAGCCATTTTGTATATTCGTTGAATTTCGCTGACAGCTCAATTACAGAATTAATTTAATTAGTTTAAAAAGATAAAGATATTAACAAGGTGTGTTAGTGGTCGAGTCAAAACACACGGACGATTTATACAAATACTGGTGGGACTTTAGGAGAGGTTTTGAGATGGTTAAGCTAACAAACTGTAACAGGTGTAATACCATAGTTTTATATCAACAAGAAAATCATTAGAGTCAATTTCTTTGACTGCTTAAAGGTGGTGATACACACAGCTACTTTTTGACTGATGTTGCCAGGTGAGACAAAGGGCAACTCATCTGTATCTCATCTGCATCAGTCAAAGTTTTTCGAATAGAAATTTGTTGCCCAATATCAATGGGAATTGCAACAATGCTCAAATAGTAGCCCCTTCATACTGATAATTATCTATGTATATGTTAACATGTTTTCCAGTGGAATCTGTAGGTTCCCACCTGCCACCGTATTGACACCTCCAGCTGTTTTTTCAGGCTGTTCACTGAACCCTGTATAAACCCAGAAACCCCCAAAGCACACAAAACAAGCTGCTTCTCTGCGCTGTCTCTCTAACCCCCGCTTTCCTTTCCTTCCCCACCCTCCTTCCCTGTCCTCTCTCTCCCTCTTCCTCCCTCACTCCACCCATTCTACCGCCCAATCGGATCACTTCCCCCAACCTCCCAGCCAATGGGGTCGCTGCTTTAGATGAGCCAGTCACCAGCCCCACCACAGAGCGGGCAGCCGTGGCCAAAAAGCGCTTTACCTTACAGGGCTTCAGCAACCTCAAGAGCCAGAAAGGTAAAACTGGCCCAGCAGGTGGCGCTGTTCAATAAACACACCTCATTTGTGCTGAAAACTGCACAAAACCCTTGAGAAAACATGGATTGATCTGGGGACTATAGTTTTTTTCTGAAAAGCTTTTGCGCATCTTCAGGTAGAATTACTACACCATATAGAATCCAACTTGATTGTTAGAAGGTGTTTCTCCAGACAGGCCACACCATCTAGTGCTAAATGCCTTACCACTAAACTACCACTGTCAGGTTAACATTGGCCATTAGGGAAGCATTATGACTTGGCAGTTATGATCCACAGCTTAAGATGCCAGTCCCCAGGTACCCTTCTCTTTTATATATTATCTCCTCCTGTCTGTTTCACTGTCCTCTCCCCTCTCTTCCTCTTTTCCCGCATCGCTACCAGGATCCCCCACTAGCCCAGACCACAAAACCAAACGGCACGAGGTTAAGAGCGACCCAACTCCTTTTGGCATTAGAGGTATTCTGTCCTCCTGCCACATCCCCTCCCCCCCACAAGGGGGCAGACTTGATATGGGAATTTCTCATGTTCCAACAATTCAGAGCTGAACACTCTCTTCACTTGTTGTATATGAGTTGGGTGGCTTGCGTTGAGTCCTGTGTATGTCCATCCTGTGTTTTTCATCTCAGAATTCATCCCCTTTAAATTCATTATCTGTTCTTTAATTTAGTCCTCTAATGGTGCTTTTCCACTGGCACCAAGAACCGGGCCCTATTGTGAAGAGATGGATTTTCACTGAAAAGTGTCCAAGCCGTACCGGTGCTGAAGGAGCTCTGCTTACTAGCGGGACTGAAAGCATGACCAAACCAAACTGCATGTGTCACCACCATCTTACTGGTCGAAATGCACAGAGATGTTGATGATCTGCCTCGAAACACTTGGATCATCTGAAGGAAAAAAATGTGTATTCTACATATTATTCAGTATTAATAATATGCACATGATTTCCCAATTATTCAGAATTTGAAAATTTCCTTTTGAAAGGAAAAACTCCTACATAAAAAAGTACTATAGCACAGCTGAACAGAATGGATTCGTAATGTAAGCTTACACAAGCAAATGCTAAATCCATTTGCATTTGATGCTAACATGACACAGCGATTCTCACAGATTTGTCAGCAGATATTAGCACATAGGAAATCATGATGTACAATGTCAGCCATCTCTTAAGTTTATGATCGCTGTCACACCCAAACTTGGAAACGCCTTTACCGAGCCGACCCTCCTGCAGTGGAAAACCAAAGCGAGCTGGAACCGTGCTGGAACCTCTCTTCTGGCCCGGTTCCTGTATGCCAGTGGAAAAGTGCCATGAGCGATAGCCATAAGCCTCCTTTATTTGAATATGGAAGGACGTTGTGTCGTCTGTAGGCCCTCTGGTACGCTGTGAATCCATACAAAACCAAAACCCGGTCATAGGCCCTGTTAAGGCAGCCTGATCGTGGTCATCGAGGAGCCAAAACGTGAACTGCAGATTCTCAGACTGACGACTGCTCCCTTCAACCCCCCCCAGCCCCCACAGATACAGGCCCGTCCGTCTCCCTGAATAGGGTGAGATGGCTCAGTAGCTCCAGTCTGATGCAGGCCAGGAGGAGAGGTAAATCACCGCTGGCAGGGGTCTTCTTGTCTTCCTGGCCTGTCCTGCTCTTTCAGGAGATTCTGTGCACGCGAGAAATCTTCTTTCCCATCTTCCTTTTGGTGTTTCGGCAATGGATGAACCTGTGATCTAACATTAGCCACGTCAAAAACATTCCAATTTAGAGGCACTGGAATGAACCCAGAGTGTGTTTTTTTTTTCTCTGCGTGCATTCCTTGGCGAACATGATTAATAAAGTTGGTAAAATGCCCAGATCTGGGCAGCACTGTTGCAGTCCTGAAGATCACCACTGGTGTTGTGAGTTTGTGATCCTACATGCATCCCATCCTCGGATGAAGCAGGGAAAGTAGGATTTGGTGTGTTGCTGCTGTCATGGTTTGGAATGATGATCACTATCAGAGGTGCATGAACTGCTTGTTGGGCACCCTTGACCCAAATTGGTGTGGTGTTCTCAGACTTGGGACTGTCATCCTGGGATCTCCCTGTGTCATGTGGTTCTCTGTTGTGGATCCATCCTCCACTTCGTAGTTCCCTGACTCAGTTCTCAATCGCTGCTCTGTCACTGAAGGGGGCACACTCCCTCCCCCACCACAGACCCGTGCACCAGGTCAGCATATACCTGAGCACCAGAGCATCACCATCAGTCATAATGAGGCCCTGCAGCATTGTGGCACCTTGTCCCCCATGGCGGTGTATATGTCTGCATGGTGTGCGCGTTTGGTGGGACCTGCTACTCCCAGCAGAGGTGTCCAACGTGGACAGGCGAGTGTACTGTAGCCTCCTGTCTCCTAATGCATCTTCTCTCTACCAGGCTGGGCCAAGGCCTCTCTTTCTCTGGACATCTCGGAGGAGAATGATGGCTACTCCAGCACCGAGGACCCCCTGAACTCTGACCCTGAGGAGGAAGTGGGCAGAAAGCTGGTCTGTGTTCATTCTGCCTGCCTGTCAGTGTCAGTTGGACTTTGTACCTCCTGTTTGGCTGCATCTATTCATTAATCAGCATAAGTTTGCATCAGTCAGTCTGTGTTTCTCTGTGTCTGTCACTGTCGTTCTGTGTATATCTGCTGATCTGCCTTTTGTCTATCTGTCCTTGGGCTTTCCAGTGTGCATCCATATCCTAGTGCCGTTGTGGATATGATTTTGCTGGAAACAGTGGTTGCCAACGTCCTGGTTATCTGCGAGTTTTCTGTTTTGCAAAGAACAGAAACCATCATGTTATTAATTTGGAGGCTGGGTTTCATATCAGATGAAAATTGCATGTGGCTGCAACTTTATTGCCCTTGTGGCCTTCCAGAACATTCTGGTCTCCATTTATGAGAAAAACTATGAGGTTTTAGTGTACAGTCACTGCCCGCCTGGGTGGTGCCTGGCTCATAGCCTTGTCGTAGTTTTCGGCTGCGGAGGGAACTTCTTGCCCACACATCCACTAACAGCCGGGCGACAGCTCAGTCCTGTCATTAAGAAATTCCACACATATTTTATCTATCCTCTATTTTATCTTTACAATAAAATTAGTATGCAATATTTTATGAAAGGCAAAAAAGAATTTTTCTTCTCTTGAATGAGTTTTTCATTTACATGTATCTGAAAATACAAGTTTATATTTCTTGTACATGTTTTAACCTTGGGTGGCATGGTGGTGCAGTGGATTTCGCTGTTGCCTCACACCTCTGGGACCAGGGTTTGAGTCTCCACCATGGCTTCATGTGTGTGGAGTTTGCATGTCATCGTGGGGTTTCCTCCAGTTACCCCAGTTCCTCCCATAGTCCAAAAACATGCAGAGGCTAATTGGAGTTACCAAAGTGCCTGTGTGTGTGTGTGTGTGTGTGTGTGTGTGTGTGTGTGTGTGTGAGTGTGAGTGAGTGAGTGGTGTGTGGGTTTGTGCCCCATCCAGGATTGTTCCCTGCCTTGTGCTCATAGCCTCCAGGGTAGGACAACCTGTTTAAAAATAAGGGCTTCCATTATGTGATTATGAATATATACTGTGAATATAACTTTCATTGCCTTTTCCACTTCATCTTTAGTTTAGAACTCATTTTCACGGTTTGACCATGTAGTGGGGGTCTCCACCTTTGTGACGGGCCCTTTGCCCACCACTCTGCTTGGACCCACAGGCCCCAGGGAAGTACACAGTGGTGGCCGACTACGAGAAAGGGGGACAGCAGGACCTGACTGTCAAGAGTGGAGATGTGGTTCAGCTGATTAAGGAGGGCGAGGACGGCCAGTGGTGAGGGTCTCTCAGACACACGCTTTTGGTCCACAACGCTGACTCTTCCGGTGATTCATCCTTTCTGTCCCCACGCAGGTTTGTGCGTAACCTCAAGACCAGTAAGGAGGGGTGGGTCACGCCCTCCAACCTGCTGTCTCTTATTGGGGAGTCAAAGTCCTCCCAGTCCCTCAGCAGCTCAGGTAACGTGTCTCCATGTACAGCTACACAGTGCTCAACAAGTAGATCTTAGGAACACTGAGGTTGTGGGTTCGAATCCCAGCGAGTGCACATACATTATAATCCTTCCCTCTACCGTAAACGGCTTCGGAATACTGTGTCAAATAAGCCCCCCCCCCTCACCACAACACCATCTCTGGCCTGCTCCCACCTCCCACCCAGGCATTCTGTGTGACTTCCTTAAATCTCAGGCAGGCTGGCCTCACAGCAGCACCAGCAGACTAGCACAAGTTAATAGCTGCTAGAATGTTCCTTTGGGGGTGACATCTGCAAAGATCCGTGAAGCAGCAGTGTTGTTTTCAGAATTGGCACCAGTTTGTATTTTTACAACTATTAATGACCCTGTGTTGCTGCTTTTGCTGTGATGCCCCCCCCATCTGTATTTCACTGCACACTCCACACCCCACTGCACTGTGTTGTTTCTCAGACTTCGATGCATTTCAACACAGGAAATTTTAATCCTGGTGACATTCTGAAAACCTTAATCTGTGTGCTTGCCTTGTTGTTGCCGGGATCATCCTGCAGAGGGCAGTGCTTCCGGTCATCTGAGCACCTCGTCAAGCTGCAGCGAGACCTACGCCAGCTTCTCTGACATCAAGGCCTGAAGCCGCCCCCGGCCTAGCGCGCAGCCACCCCTGATGGTTCTCACTTCATGTTTCCACCCATCTTCGCGATAAACCAGTGTTTCCCATCACGGGCCTCAGGGACCTGCAGACAGTCCACACTTTTGTTCCCTCCCAGCTCCCGGTGGGAGCAAAAATGTGAACATGGGGCATTTCTAGCTATCAAAAAGATCCAGGGCTTACCTGGGGCTTACCTGGGACTTGTCTTTGAAGATTGGCATGGGGGCTAAAATGCTCGGGGTCATAGCCCCAAGTGATCAAATCTAACAATACCCATGACTTGGGTCCCGGAGGACCGGACTGCTCTAAACCCTTGTCTGTATGTGCGTGTGTGTTGGAGCAGCACACCTGGGATTGCCACACTATCTGATGTCCTATAAAAACCAAGGAAATTGTGCTCACCTACATGTTTCTCTGAAATGTGCTATTTACATAGCAGACGCCCCAGACTTCACTGACACTGTGGTCCATTCATGTATGTCTCAAGAATGTCTTTTCAGTTAAAAAATGTTACAGGGCATTTATTGTACAAAACGAAAAGTCTCAGAAGAATATAAACTTGTATGAAGCTTTTTATACTCATGGTTACTGTCCCGAAGCACTGCATAGCTGAACTGGGTGTTGTGATCACTGCAGGTGGATTTGTCAGGTATGATCAGACTTGCTCTGTCGCTGTGAACTATACCTGTAAGGTGCTGAGTTCATCCCGCATGAGTTACTCAGAAGTACCGGTGACATGTAATGTATTTCCTGGTAAAAGACTGGCGAGGGACTCAGACTGCTTTGTTACCTGACTCGATTAACATTGATGTTGTGTAGATATATCATTGGTACACAATCACATGCAAATGTCACTGAAGTACTGTTTAAGGGTCATTGTCTTCACACTGGATGTCGTTTTTAAAACTTGTCGTTAAGCATGGAGCGTTATTTAATATCACAGAATGGATGGATTTATAAAAGCATCCAAAGAAGTTGAGGTTATAAGTCATGGTATAGTAAGCCATTGCACACTGTAAACGGTTTGTTTTTTATACGTCTTAACTGTCTCCGTTTTGTTTAAATCAAATGAGCCTGATTAGTCTATGATTACCGGTGAACATTACACATTACTTGTAAAACAATCAGCCGTCCCGTAGTCCTGCTTAACGCTTCCCAGTTCAGTATTATGCCTGATAATATTTGTTACAAACCCTGGACACTCCTCCAACCAGCAATCGTCATTGAGTCTACTGAAATTCTTGTCAGAAAATGTGATGTAAAATAATGTACTTTTATTTTATTTTTTTGTTCATTTGCACTGTCAATATGATATTGATGTTATTGTTTATCACACTTTATGCAGCACATTGCCGCAGATGTCTTTTTTCCTATGGTAACTGGGTCAATAATAAAATTATGTATATATGTATGTATATATGTATGTAAGAAAGTCTACGCTGTTCTGAAAGAGAAAATAAAGCAACTTGTATTAATTTCACTGGTGTGCTCTCTGTGAAAGGGCGGTTTGCCGTGGCCAGCATTGTTTCTCGTATACCGGGATGCAATTAAATGTATAATTTGGGGCGTCTTTCATTTGAAGGCGCAAGGTTTAAATTTACTGATCGAACATTTTTGTAGTCATCGCGCACATTCGCGGCCACCCACGGCCAAGCACTAATTACGGCTGATTCTGCGTTAATTACAATCATGGATGAGAAGTAGGCCTAAGTCGTGAAAAACGAAACTGGATACAACAGCTCCACTATTCGAGAGGGTAGGTATACAAGGCACGTGAATTAGAGGTGGGACACCTGATGACAGGTACAGTCCGTATTAACCGGTGTTCTGTCGAGTTAGGCTACCGTAGTGCTAATCGATAGCCCTTGCCCTAACCTTAAACCCCCAAAAGCCCATAAATCCTTTACCCTAACCCCCAAACGGTGGAACTGCACATGCGCAAAAAGGCTCGCTACTACGCCTCGATAGGTAGCTCAACTCGTCAGAACACCGGCAGAGAAATCTGAATGTAAAGATTTCGGATTTTATTTTAAGTTAACAGACCTACTGATCCTCCATGGTCGCTTATTAAAATCCATCAGCATTACCGTGAAGGCACATCCTTCTTTTTTGTTATGCTTACGTTAACATAATGTGGCGGCGCTGGTGCTCCCGTGTGTTCCAGCGTTAAATAAATCGACTGCTCGTACACAAGGTGTCTTATATATATATACACGCGCGTCGTCACTCCGGGTTTGCCAGTGATCGCTCACGGCGCACGCGCCCGCTCCCGGCTTTCCATGAAATACATTCGTGCTGATTATGCAGGACTCAAAGCACCATCACGCTGATTTCCATACACTTTCAGAAGATACTGTCCTATTGTGTACTTCCAACATTAACTAATATATTAAGATTAAGCTTCCTAAGTCATAATAACTACTGTTTATTCAGTGCTGCCTTTATTGCTGGCATTTTTCTTCGACCGCATTATTGTTTAATAATAACGACTATTATTATTATTATTATTATTGCTGATATATATATATATATATATATAATGACCCTCTGCTTGCCGCGTCGTCGCACCGTCGTACTTGTTGCTGTTCGTATCGTTCATGGTGTAATGCGAGGCGGCGCAGCTACGGGGCAGCAGCGCCGAGCCGCAGTGTCATCGCGGCACCGCCCCCGAAACGCGTCCGCAGCGCCGGGGCTTCATACGCACATTCCCGTGACGTTCAGCCCAAAAAAGAAAAGGCAGCTCGGGTGCATTGAGAGACGAGCCAGCTAGCGACGAAACCGAGTGACCAAAAGGTACTAAATATAATCCGATCCGCGAGTAGCAGGCGTTACGGGGTGCTGGCGGGGTAGGCCGCGGCTTGGCGGTCGCCTCTTGCTGTGATTGATTTGTCTTTGTACGCGCTTGGAAACTTACGTCGAAAGGGGCACATTTTCTGGTCTATGGAGCCATGATACGAGCTAATCTACCAGTTTACTCGGCCGTCTTTATGGCCTTTTTACACACAGTAGTAAGGTAGCGGATGATTTCCACACATTGGGCGGCCGTCCCGTAGGAGGAAATGGCCATCGGCCGCTGCGCCCCGGAGCCGCTCGGCTGCCCCGTAAATGTCGCCTGTCTGCTGACGCTCGCGCCGCCTTGCATGTTTCATGCTGCAGCGGTGCCACGCGCCGTGCCGTAACTGCACTTCCAGAGCGGCCGTGCGAAGCGGGCCAGTTCATTCCTCTGATCCCTCCATGCATCCCGACTTTGTGCAAATGTGTTAAAGAGATCGATGCGGCAGAGTTCCATGAAGAAGAATGTGGTCAGCTTCGCATCCGTATTTACAGCTGGTGCGAAAACAAACAAGTAGTTAGTTCGTGCATTCATAGTTACCGTGTATCCCGCAGTCTGGTAAGTAAATATGCTGAACAGTAAATACTTAAAGTTCGGTACTTTGATGTGCTCCTGAAATGTTTCTGAATTGGGTGACCGCCTTCTGATGCACCGCAGTCATAATGTGGGATTGTGCAACGGGAACACTTGATCCACCTTGTTTTAAAACGACAGGTCACTGAAAACAGAACTAGACGTTTAAATGTTGCACTTTTATCCCGCGCTTCATCTTGTGGACGTTGCATTAAAAACAGTGAGCGGAGAACAGGTTTTGGTGCGAGTTGTATGTGGTACCGCTAAATCACATTTGCCAGTTTCAGTAATTCACTTCTGTCTTGTGTAAAACTATGCATTTGTGACATTATATATTTGGCATGCTTTAAATGGCTGTCCGTTTCCCTTTAAGTTTTTTCCCCCATCTGGTGGGGCATCTCAGTTCCTAAGTACAGACCATGTTACACAACTTAAGCATGGCTGAAGGTTTTATCGTGAAGACAGTTAATGTCCCTATTGCTGTTCCTTTGGACATTTTCGTCTGCGTATGTCCCCGAGACCACAGACAAGCCACCCACTGTTAGTCACACTTATTTACAATCAGTGCTGCTGTTTTCTGACCACTAGCTGTCGGCGATCTAGCTCTAAGGTCACCCAAGGCCTTGGGGTAGAGACCCAGTCGTGTCAGGGCATGGACACCCACATTCTCTGAGCTGTAAGGTCAGACCTGGGCCACGTGACCGCAAAGCCTCCGCAGTCTCCAGTTCTGGTGGCCCAGTTGGTAGAGCCGTGCTCTAACAGAGGCTTGTGGGTGTGATTCCTGCATGTATAGCTGGCATGCGTTCCTAGTGTTGGTGAGGACTTCCTTCAGGTGTGCTGTGTCTGTGAATGTAGCCTGCGGTGCACACTCTGGCATGTACGTCACCTTGTGACCTTTGCATCCTGGAATAAACTTCAGAATAATGGAAATTGGATGGACAGCAATATCATTTTGGCTGAATTTAGCAAATGAATGAAATGTCAGTGATGGCTGATGCCGGACGCCTTATCCTGGTCCTGCCTGCCTCACTGCATTCATACAGGCTACATTCATTGCCTCTCTTACTGCGGAAGCTGTTGGGCTCTGCTCGTCCCGCAGTTGCTTTGGAGCTGCACATGGGTGCTGTTCATATCAGAGGTGACCGGGGTCACGTGTTCATGCGGGGCAGTGAATAAGAGGTTGGAGCCAGATTTTGGTACAGTGTCATTCTGCAGGCTGAGCCGCAGAGCTCTTTTGGCTCAGGATAAGATGTTCATTTCCCCTCCACCAGGCTGTGTTTCCTTTGAGGAGATCAGGTGTTAATATTTGTGAGGCGAAGCCATTTTGGCCTCTTTCCTCTCGGTCGCCTCCCAAACTGACCTGTGGCCATGTGTGAAAATAAGTGTTTAATCTTTCACACAGCAACAGCTAAGGGCGTGACCAGTACAGATATCAAGGGCTGTGTGGGTTTGTATTTACCACATTGTGGGGACCAGATGTCCCTACTTTGTGGTAAAATTTCATACGGTTTAGTTTGCGGGGGTATTTTACAAATCCCGACAACTTAAACCTCAATTTTATAAAAATCTGTGAATGCAATCAAATAACTTAAAATACCAAAAGTCTTGAATTTTGTTTGGTTAGTTATGGTTAAGGTTAGACCTAGGTAGGAGTCATAGTTAGGATTTAGGGTTACACCTTTATAAATGTAGAATTCCCACAGCAATAGGAATATAGGAGGTGTTTGTGTGTGTCCCAACTACCAGGCTACTCCACATATGTATGAATGTCCCAATGTTCCCAAAGTTCTGTTTAGGGTGTATATGTATAGTGGTTCAGGGATTTACATTGCGTGTGTGTTTTTTTTTTTTTTTCTCTTCATTTGGTAAAACTGAGCTTCTAGTATTGCACCAGTACTACCAGCTTGTAGTCCTCCATTTTGGTTTAAATCCTGTGATTTTATTTCTGCCTGGATCAATTGTGCAGCTCTGAAAGGTTGACATGGTACTTCTATTGATTTGCTTTTATGTTCTGTTTGAATTCAATACCAGACCAGATCCAGTGTTTTTGTTTGATCTCTGACCTGGGTCATTATGGGTCCCCTCCCGCAAAATATTTACGCGAACTGCATTACTGTAGTTTGCACATTAGGGACAACTGTGTACTGCGCTTGCATCCCTGCCTTTGTGTTCTCTGTTTTTCATCCCCCAGTCAGTAGGGGGCACACCATTGTTTCCGATAGACCTGTATTTAACTGTGGACTGAACCGCGCATCAAAAGTGGAATGTTGATACATGCTCTAACTTTGAGTAGTTGAAACTTTAAAAATGGCTTTTATTTTGCGGTTGGTTTTGATTTATTCCATCTGCTGACTTGTTATGATGTGAAGTGATGAGATATGAACTTCTTTCACTTTTTCATTCTGCAGCCTTTTACAGTCCATGATTTCAGTACCGGTTAAGACAGTAAATAACTTGACCGTAGGTGCTTGAAGTTGATGGTAATTGCCATAAAACGTTCAGGCCACTAGGCTCTGGCTTTTGTTACTTCATTTTTCTCGACAATGACCAACAGGTGCTTTTAACAACTCTGTGGAAGCTCATGTACAAGAACCAATATCGGGAACATGAATCAGCTGTGGGTTTGGGTTATGCTCTCTGTGTCTCTTCTTAAATGGTCTTTCTCACGTTCAGGCTTGACGTACCACCAGCATGCCACTGTTCGGAAAATCTCACAAGAGCCCGGCGGACATCGTCCGGACACTGAAGGAGAACATGGCCATCCTGGTGAAGCAGGACAAGAAGACGGAGAAGGTGTGGGACAAGGAGTCATTGGCTGATTTGATGCCGTTCCTGTTTGCTTGTCAGTTTAGTTTTCAGGGCCTTATCCTGATTGGCTGTGAAGGCAGCTGCTGTCGCACTCGTGTTGGCATATGAACAAAGAACCCGTGCCGACTTCTCCGTATCGGTTCAGAATAATTTTTTCTGCATGTCTGATGTTATCAAGTAGTTTATCTCCCCCTAGTGGTGCCTATTGATTATGACAGTTTTCTAATGTGTGCGTGTGCAGGGGTTCATTAACTGTGAAGACCCATGTCTGAAGATGCGTTTGCTTGTCTCCCAGGCATCAGAGGAGGTGTCCAAGTGTCTGGTGGCCATGAAGGAGATTCTCTACGGGACCAATGACAAGGAGCCACACACAGAGACCGTGGCGCAGCTGGCCCAAGAGCTGTACAACAGTGGCCTGCTCATCTCCCTGGTCCAGAACCTGCAGGTGATCGACTTCGAGGTGAGGCCTGAACCTTCCTGCACCAAGGTCACATGAGGTCACCCAAAGCCACCAATGCCTTCCACTGCCAGGCTGGAGTCTGTCTTTCTCTAGATTTACATGCCAGAACGGTCTGCTGGGCTGAGTTCTTTCATTCTTGGATGCAAAATTTTGAAATGCTGACTTTTTTGATACCCCCCCTCCCCAACTGAACCCCAACAGGGCAAGAAGGACGTATGTCAGATCTTCAACAACATCCTGAGGAGGCAGATTGGCACCAGGAGCCCAACGGTGGAGTACTTCTGCTCCCACCAAGAGGTGCTCTTTGTCCTCCTGAAGGGGTGAGGCTTGCGACTTGACTCTACACCGCACCTGCAACAGCCGGGGTTACCATGACAACCCATAGCCCTGCGCTCTGTAGCGAAGAGTCTCATTGATAGCAGGGATTTTAACAGGAGTGGATGAGGCCCCTCGGTGACTGCTTGCCCCCTCCCCGCTCCACAGGTACGAGACACCCCAGGTAGCTCTGAACTGTGGCATCATGCTGAGAGAGTGCATTCGACATGAGCCCCTAGCCAAGATCGTCCTGCACTCAGAGCAGTTCCGGGATTTCTTCAGCTATGTAGAGATGTCCACCTTCGACATCGCCTCCGATGCCTTCGCCACCTTCAAGGTCAGCCAGAACTGGAGAGACGCCTCATGCTTGCTCTAACCCCCATCTCTTGATCCAGTCTGATTTCTGCTTTAACTGTCCCCCCCTCCCCCCATCAATGTTGATTCTTAGGCCTCATTCTCCCCTCTCTAGGACTTGCTCACGAGACACAAGGTTCTAGTAGCTGAATATTTAGAACAGAACTACGATGCTGTAAGTACCGCCATCATTTGGGGGGGGGGGTGGGTTCTCGGATACCTTGTGGAAAATCTACTTGATTGTTTGTTTACTGAAAATGCAATTTAGTGAAATAGATCACTGACATTTATATGGAGTAGTGTAACAAGGGAGCATTGTGTGAGTTTGGACTCTGTGCCAGTGATCGGAAGGTCGCTAGTTTGAATCCCTTCCACAGCAGAATAGTAATATCCTTGTTGGACCTTTGAGCAAGGCCCTAAACCCCCAAAATACTCCAGAGGCACCAGCTAAATGGCAGACCCTGCGCTCGGACCCCAAGCTCCACTCTCGACTCATCCTGTGTATGTCTCAAAGGAGACGGATAACGTACCGCGAGGTGGCTGTGCTTAAGGCATGGGGTGAAATGTCTTGACGTGTGCATTATGGAGTAGGAAAAGTTGTAACAGAAGGAGAATTACGTCTGATATTTAATATTTAAATGAGACGTGCCGGTGAAAGGGGAGGAGCCAGTCACACTGTGCCTTTGTGATGTCACAGGTATTTGCTGATTATGAGAAGCTGCTGCATTCTGAGAACTACGTCACCAAGAGGCAGTCTCTCAAGGTGAACCTCCAGCAGCCCCCTCCTGCACCGCTCTATATCCATGCCATTTATTGTCCGGACTCCGAGACATGAGACATTGAAGGCGTGTCCCTGCCTGCACGTTCGTCTATAATAAGGAATGTGTTCTAATAGACAAACAAGTACAACAATAATGTTGCAGTGTCCCGCGTGTTGTGCATTAAAACGAAACCTGCTGACCCCCTCCTCCGGGGGGCGTTTTGTCTGTGACAGCTGCTGGGGGAGCTGCTCCTGGACAGACACAACTTCACAGTGATGACGCGCTACATCAGCAAGCCAGAAAACCTGAAGCTCATGATGAACTTGCTGAGGGATAAGAGTCCGAATATCCAGTTCGAGGCCTTCCACGTCTTCAAGGTAAAAGCCCACAAGGAGGCACTCTACTTCATAGCTGGATGAGTCTCCCATCTCGCCAATCAGCCCCCCCCCCCCAAACTGTAATGCAGACTACAACATAACTGTAAAATTGTGACATTTTGTCACTAGCATTATTCTGTCATTTTGTTTCAGACCAGTTTTGGTTCTTTTGGTTGTGTATCTGCTACTATGATTTTTTTTTTTCCAATGTCAACTACATTTCAAAGTTTTGTCACCTTACCATATACCAGTATGCAGAGACATGATGGTAAAGGGCAGGGTCCACACTGTATACACAGTGCAAATAAGACATTGTGCGCAGGTAGTCAGGACAGTGTAATATACAGGGAGTAAGCAAATATGCCAGTACAATTAACTACCATAAAAGAGACACACCTATTTGCATTTACATTTATCTTTTTCTGCCTTTTTTATATATTGTTGTTTATTTTTGTATTGAACTTCCAGAGAGGGGAAATAGTGTGTTGTGCGTGTTTCCACGTTGTGATGAATCATGAAACGGAAATATATTTACTGGAGTCACTTCATGGCGAGCTCGGTGTGTCTGTATCGCTCAGGTGTTCGTGGCCAACCCCAACAAGACACAGCCCATCGTGGACATCCTCCTGAAGAACCAGACCAAGCTAATCGATTTCCTTAGTAACTTCCAGAAGGATCGCACGGATGACGAGCAGTTCAACGACGAGAAGACCTACCTGATCAAACAGATCCGGGACCTGAAAAAACCAGCCTCTTAGATCCTGCCGACCGCGGGCAATTGTCTTTTTTTCTATTGAGAAAGCGACAACGGGAATAGTACCAATAATAATTCTATTTAAAAAAATAAATAAAAAACAAACGTTTTTATTAGTTGGCTTAAAGTTTGCAAAAAAAGGAGAAAAATAGTTCTCGATCTGAAATTCCACATCACTTTAACGACGTTGTTTTATCCGTAGTGTAGTAGGCTACCACATATGGATTTTATTGCAAGGGTTCCCCCCCTTTTTCTTTTCAATGCAAATGTAATTTCTTTTCGAGGGAGAATCGAAGGTTACAGGAAGCCGATCCAGAGGGTGAAGTCTTTGCAAAGAGCCGCGCTCCTAGACGGTCCGAATCCGGTGCGGCTCCTGCTGTTTGTGAATAGCTACTGTTTTCTTTCTGTCTGCGTAAATTTGCCAACCTGGGTTTTACTATAAGAAGGATGTCTTTTATGAGTTTTTTGTGAATAGTCCATTTTCGTCACACTGGCTTCTTTCTTGGCGTGAATGCGGCGGCAGTCCGACCCAGAGACCTTCCACCTGCATTCCTATTGTTTTCCTTTGCGAGGCGCCGCATGGGCTTTCATTCATGCCGGAGCAGCTGCTGTGATGACGCCTGAACTTGTGCGATTGCGAGGAAACGATTAAAAACGGGAGTGAAAAGCACTTGCGATTAATCTGACAGAAAAACGGATGGTTTCTGCTTAGCCTCCTAATATTTTGGGGAACATCGGCCGTAAAACAGTTTCATATTTCATGCCGATATAATCAGTATTTGAACGGTAGCTGTCTTGACATGATTTGGGGTGAAAGTGGAAGACAGTGAAATATTGATTTCTTTGATTCAGTGCTACTAGTATTACTTTATTCCGTATAGCTGTAATCTAATGTTTTTTAAAATATTTTTATTCTATTTTCTTGATAAACAGGGCTGTATCAACTTTTTTTTTTAATCGCGTGTTTTTGGTCATGTATAAAGGCTAATTTTAAACCGTAGCGGCATTTACAGTGGCCTGATACTTTGTACTTTTTCAGTTGCTCCTTCTCAAGTAAACATAAGAGCGGAGGTTGGTATTTTATGCCTGGTATTTATACATGTGTGATTTGTAATGTAGTGATTTATTTAGCTTTCATCCATTACTCGCAATCGGGAGAATTGCACTGCGGGCCTGTGAAACATCACGAGAGATTCCTTTTGCTTTGGTTTTTTTTTGCTGTTTTTCCTTTGTTTTGACGTGATTTTTTAGGGGGAGCTGCGGTGAAGCGATGAACCCCTTTAAGCAGGCAACGCTGCTATTTAAAACGATATTTGTAGCTGAAATTTGAATAGGACACAAACGCATAAGCCTGCGGTTTGCTCAAACAGTAAAAATGTTGAAATAGAGGTTACTCCGGACCAGCAGCATGTTTCCTCATCTGCTTCTATATAAGAGAAATTATGAATATATTTGGAATTAGATTTCAGTATGAAAACTGTTAGACGAAGGTCGATCGTTCATATGAAAACGAAGAACGGCAAACTTTGAAATCCATTAGGAACCGTAAAGCTTTGTTCATTTCCCGAACAGCGTACCCTGTGCGGGGGGTGCGATTCGGCAAAATGCCCATCAATATATGCAGCGAAACCGCGTGGAAGCACAAGCGGTACAAATGACTGATCGTAACCCGAGGCAGATTATTCGGCACTGGGCAAGTCCTCTGTTTGGCACCATCAGAAGCGACAGGTAATTTCCTCTTTTTGGGCAGGGAATGTAATGATGAGACATATGTGCGAGGCGGTTGTAAGATTCCCCTCGATGCTACTGTAGTATGTCACCCACAAAGGAAAATAAAGGATAAATTCTCCAAATGTCTTGCGTGGAATTCTTACCTATAGCTATTGAAGGTGTTAAGAAATAATGTATATTAAAACATATTAATTACTCTATTAATAATGAATTTTCCGGAGGGGGGGCGGCGTAGACCAGCAAATTTGTCAATTGTCAGAGGAAATAACCAGCATGACCAGTATAATGCATGTGGTTATACCAGCATATGTTATGTGTTTTTATGTACTGGTGTACCCTTATCATTAATAAAATATTGCTCGAGAACAAGCTTTATGCGCAGTTAAACCAGCACAGTTATGATGCTCCATCAGGTAAACCAGCATAGAAATCATGCCGGTCTGTACGTATACTGTTATTCCAGCCAGATTGTAATCCTCTGCAGAGCTGGGGTTGATTTTTGCTTATTATCGGTTATGTAAATGTCTGCATAAGGACTATTTTTTGATATCTACGGAAGTCTGCAGAGGACATGCGTCAACTTTGCATCAGATTTTACTTTGATCGTAGACAGTCCTACTCAGAATCAGAAGGCTATTAATACCTGTGGAAATTGCTCATATTGCGACTGCACAATCACATATAAACACGAAGACAAGAACAATACCATATAAGTATACAAATATATGAATGAAGCGTAAAACAAATTACAGCACTTGTTAAACATTCTAATAAATAAAATAAAAATAAGATAAAAAATCTCTGTACAAAAGTAGCTTTGTCCAAAAGTTACAGGAAAAGTAAAAGTATGTTGCACTAATATCATAAGTGGTTATATTGCACTTGTTTGTAAAACCAAGTTAGACTTCAAACGGTTGGAGAAAGTACAGTTATATTGCACCGAATCATGGATACGAGGAAATAACAGTCTGTCGGTGCTAAAAAATTGTCATATTAGTGTTCGTCACTTGAGAAGGAGGGTCAGAAATTTGCAGCTATACCGTCGGAGAAATTATAGTAAGCCTGAACACGTAGTCAGTTTCATTACCAACCAACTGGAGAGGACGGGACGTCTCCATGGTTACCGGGTGATGTTTGAAAGATGTCGGTTTAAAAAAATAATTAAAATAAGTAGTAATCCCGAGATAACGAAAAGAAAACGCATGTCCTCTACAGACCTCCGTAGATATCTGATTTTTGATATGCACCCGAATCCGCCTGGTATAAGTCAAATGTGTACAAGCGCATTATCGTACACTTAATACTAAAATCCCGTCACGTGTCCATGTGACGGAAAACGACCGAAACGAAACCTATGAGAAGTAATGGAGGGAAGCAATCGAAACCACGACGGGAAACGTGGCTGTAAAGGCGTTGCATATTGCAGCCCCTTGCAATGGAGCGGCGACAATTTGTCTGCGATTTCTGTCATTTGTCCGAGGAGGATCTGAAAACCGGGCCTCTGTTAAATGGAAATAAAATAGTGGTCCATGAGAACTGTCTGGTAAGAGGCGTGATATGGGTTAACACCCGCGTATAGCCTACACGACAACATCTTTGTACTTGTATTTATTTGCTCGTTTCTGTGTGTTCGAATTTCTTTCCCCAAAGCTGTACTCGTCGGGTATTTACAGCAAGAACACGCCTGATGTCGACGATCTGTGCGGCTTCGATGAGCAAGATATAATCAAAGAAATAAGGAGAGGCAGTAAACTGGTACCTTGAAGCTGTCGCTTTTTTTGTCCAAAGTGACTTAGAATTGTTCAGCAGACATACCTACATACAACTTTTATTAGGCCTATACTGCTGCCACTATCAGCGATCTGCGTCCTGTGTCCGCGCTTCAGTGTTCTTAGATAAAGAGGATACCTTTCTTGTCTTTTTGTTAGAAATGTCCCAAATGTAAAAAAAGCGGAGCGACCATTGGGTGCGAATTGCGGAAATGTAAGAAATCCTACCATTTCCCCTGCGCTTTGAAAGATAAAGCTCATCTTTCGAGTGGCGATTTTAGGTAAGCGGGAGTAGACTTTTTGAGAAGAAAAAACGGTTTTCGTACTGACTCATAATTGTTTTTTATATGTTACTAGGTTATTTTGCAGAGCGCACCGACGGTCATCAGACACAAAGGCTCCGAGTAAGTTGTATCGCATGGGCAACGCCGTTGGATATAATTCTACTTGTGGTATAACACTGTTTAAATGTTGTAAATCACCATGTCTGTTGAACAGTCGCTTTGTCTCGTTCCAAAGTTCGCGTCGGATCGGCATATCTGGCCCCATGTGTATCAACACCGGATGTGGGATTTACATCTGTTTAAAACTTATGAAGATGTGTAGAATCACTGATCCGCACACTCCGCTTTATTGCATATCTAGTTCCTGTTCAAATGAATGGGCTGCCATGGCAACATGCTCCTTGTTAAGCACACTTCTGAAATCTGCACAATTCAGATAATCCCGATCCTGATCACATTATCAAACTTTTTTGCTTTGCATGATGTAAGCAAACCAAAAAATGTTTAACAAAAGCAGCAATACACGTATGCTACCAGAGCGTATTAATGTCTTATGAAATAATAGACTATAAAGAGAGTTTAGTAGTAGACCGATGCGTTATTTCCAGGATTAAAAAAAAACATCCAAAGACGAGCTCGGGGTGAATAGAGAAATAAACCCTGATTGAAAGTGACAGCGAGCAGGTAAAGCAGAGGACTGTTGTTTATGAAAACCTGGAGGCAACGTTTAGTGATCAGCTAAAGAGTTGGGGCGGCAGATTTCAAAGTGTCTGCTAGGTAGCTGGAAAGATGGAAACAAAGAAATTCCATCAAATTTTGAAAACAACATATTGAGAGGCGAGATGCTTATGTATTTATATCTATCTATCTTTCTACGTATCCTTTATTTTACCGGGACGGTTCCATTGAGATACAATATCTCTTCTTCCAGGACGGTTCTGAATGAACGGGTTCTGTATGTATTAGTGCGGAATGTCAGCAAACTACATAAGTACTGAGGCAATTTGCCACTTAAAGCCTTTGCAATAAATACCAAACGATGCATTTTTTTTCTAAGATGTGCGGATGTCCACTGCACAGATGAAGGGGCATGCATGTATATTACATTACCATAATCTTATACCGATAGGAAGGTGCTCTGTACTAGTCTTTTTCTAGCAATAAAGGGGAAATATTTCTTTAAACAGAAATAGAAGCATATTTTGGGGCGAAGTTTTACTTTTTATTTTCAACAAGCTGTTTATATGGACTCTAAAAGACAACTTACAGTCATGCCACATACCGAGATGACTTAAGTGCCGAAAACAGGACCGTAAGGGAAGACCGTTCTTGACCGAAAACTCGTGTTCCAGGAATCAGATAATGGTTCTGTCATACGATGTGTGCTTTAACAGGGACTTCCGATGCCGAAAAATTAGAAAGAGGCGAGGAAATTGAAGACAGCGAGGAAGAAATTCCTTCAAAGGTGTGTCCGCAAGATGTTACTGCCTGAAAAACGGCATTTAGTCTAATCCGGCTTGTAAAAGCAGTGCAGCTTCATCATGGTAAATCACCAGATTAGTATAGTAAATATGACCGTGTTTTGCTAGTGTTTTGACAGGTGTGAGAGATTTTCCGGAAATTAGAGTTTAAAATGACGTTGTTCCCCCTCATTCTCTCCCGATTCAGCGGACAAAAATGAGCACTCCAAAGCGGTAAGGCGGCGCAGATATCAATCTCCAATTTTAAATAGGGCTTTAGTTTTGGCCTGTCGACGGAGCACTTTACCCCACTAAATGTGTTGCTAAATGTGTTGCAGCCACGGCAAGAGAGGAAGGGGTCAGCTGGACTCTTCTGATTCTTCCGATTCAGGTTCGTCAGTGTTTGCGTTTTCTTTCACAGTGTCAAGTGGCAAATTAAAATAAAGTTGCAAATAAAACTGCAGTTATTGCACATCAAATTAGAACTGTTATGAAGCTTTTATGATAGATGTTGCAAAAATATTTGTGCCCATTTGACTGCATGTAGGTTAGGTTATATTTTGCACGTATGTTTACATATAATAAATGAAAGTAAGTGAGCTCTATATGCCCCCCCAGAAAGTAACCCAATGAATCAAAGCTTACACAATATGATTTATTGGCTAATTGCACAAATACAGTTGTCAAAATTTATTTTTTCACCTACCTTACATAGCTTTAGGGAGAGACAATACGGCTGGGTGTGTGTGTGTGTGTAAGGGCCTTGCCAGGATTCAAACCAGCAACCTTATGATCACAGACATTTAGCCCACCAAGCCACTCACCAGTCCCCAAAGAGGGCTGTAATAATTGTAACACTAATACTTTATTATAGGTGTCTGTGCCTATAATCAGGCCCCCCTGTTAAAATCCTGTGGTTGACAGAATGTTTTTTTTTTCCTTTTAATTTGGATAAAATATATTCTAACAATTTGGGGGTCTAATCACAGAGTACACACCCCTGGAGCAATTGACAATTGAGGGCCCAGCTGAAGGGCTCAATAGCAGCATCACACTGTCACGGATGGGATTCAAACTAGTGACTACCTGATTTAGTACAGCATTCTGAGCCACAGGGCTACCACAGCAGCTGCAAAAGTGATGCAGATTAAGTGGTGCATGGAATGACGAGGGCAGATGTGAAGAATGGGAATCGGGGACCTCCACAGTCTGTGTGTGTGTCTCTGTGCACATGTGCTGCAGGTGGAAAGCAGGAGTTTCCCTCTGAGCAAGAACCAGTGGAGACAGATTCTGAAGACGGCGGAAACCCCGGACAAAATGTGAGAAACGAGAATTTGACGGTTTAAATATCCCTTTAAAAAGCCATTGAAAGTGTATTTTATAGAGAAATAATACTCAGATGGTTGAATATGCTGCTATACTCTAAAAACCTTTGTTCCCATAGGTAGCTGGTGAGGCAGACAATAACAGGTATGGATGCTCGCCTGTGGAGAATGAAGAAAGCGTGGGCAGATGGTGGTCAGGTTCCAGGTAATTTATCAGCTGGGTTCCTTTTGAACAGCGATGATGATTTGGATTGCACGCAGTTGGACAGAAATTCTGATGCAGAAGAACCACGACCAAGCACGTCAGGTAACTTGAGCATGAGTGCTTCTCCCCAGTTTGAGGAGGACTCTATGCAAGACTCATCACTGTTTTTTTTCTCATTCAACAGGAAATGAGGTGACCTCAAATGGAAAGTCCTATGACATAGACTCTGTGAGTACTAAGCTCTAAAAGCCAGTATTGCAGGAAGTGCCACAATGAAAGGTATTGATTGATTCACGTCTCTCTGTTCAGGAACAGTGTTCAGAGAGCCTTCTAGCAATCAAGATCACAGAGGTGCAGTCTCTCTGTCCACCCATTCCAGGCACCTCAGGTGAATTCTTTAACACAAACCCACTTAAGTTTAAAATTGGGAGTATCATCAAGGTTAATTATGGTTTGTTCCGGAGTTTCTCCTGGATACTCTAGTTTCCCCCCACAGTCTAATTAGGCTGAGCCTAGTCACCAAATTGCCCATGTGTGTGTCTGTACCATGATAGGTTGGTACCTGTGTCTTGGTTGTTCCCTGTCTTGCCCCTGTATCCTCTGGAACAAGCTCCAGACCCAGACCCCAACCCCAATAAGAGAAGCAGTTATAGTGGATGGATGGGTTTTATTCCAGGCTGCTGCCACAATACCCAAGTATCAAGTGTGGAGTCTTCATTTTGGGCCAAGTGCCAGGAAGCAGGCTGCATGGAGTCCGTCTTCAATACCTTCATGTCTTCAATGAAGGAACTGTCAGAGAGAATGGTCTCCAAGCAGGCCAGTGAGGAAGGTGAGTTTACAACCATAGCATACCTTAAGAGGACAATGAAGGTCAAACCAACTGGCAGTTGTATGTTGAGCTCACAGATCAAACAAAAGCAGGGTGTACATTTGGGTGGTTTATTTGTACAGGACACATTGTAAAAGAACAAGAGCTTAACACCAGGCTTCTAATAGAAAGCCAGTCTGATCAGTGTTCCTCCACAGATTGTATCCTGTCTTTCAAAGTGCTGAAAGCTTCAGGAATGTTACCTGACATACTGGCCCAGATAGAACAAGGTGAGCGGCAGTCAGTATCGCAAGCCTGCCATGGAAAATGGTGACATCACACACTCCCCCATAATGCATCACTTTACCCTCCACAGATATGAATGGGAAAATGAAAACACTTCGGGAAGAAACGGAATCCCTGCAGACAGCATTGTCAGCCATAGGCAGTGCCAGTAAATTATGCTCATCCAACGAGATCGTAAAATCTGAAATGTCACAAAACTAAAATTTGTGCAAATATTGAGCACAGTGGTTCTTGAATGTATACAAGAGTGCATGGCAACAGTGCAATAGATTTTCATGTGTTCAAAAGTAGAAGGGCTCGGTCACAAAAATGTAGCCTTTTACATTAGCCTAAGGTTAAGAAACTGCCATGTTAAGAATCTGACCTAGCCATCTAAGAAATATGCCAGGAAAAACTGCCAAAGCCAAACAGGCAGCTTTAAGCAGCTGTGGAAGAAATAAGTACCAAAGTCAAATCTGTAAAATTTGCACACTAGCAAAAGTGCAGTTTAGTGAGTGCATTCGTTTTCCATATTCCAACAATAGAAGTCAAGGAATGTCAAAGACTGCCACAAAGGACCAGTCCATTCTGGCATGCATTTGCTCAGAAAGCAAGTTCAGTTCAGTGCTCTGAGGGTATGGAAGAAAGAAAAAAAATTAAAAAAAAGTTACCAGATGGAGAGGAAAAGAAATAGTGAGTTTGTGGGATGCGGTACGTCATTTCACAGGCCACTGGTTAAGTGCAGTCATCATCACGGCTCAGATGCAAGCATCTACTGTCAGTTGGGCTACCTCCCAAGTCTCTGCCAAATCTTTCGGTACTCCACCAAGTCAGTTTTTGAAGGCCCCGCAACGGCCGGCTCTACAGATGAAATCCTTGAGGAGATTCCCATCCATCTGCCAGAAGGCTGTTGTCTGCGTAACAGCTGTCAGGTGGTTCACACAAAACCTGAAGCAGAACTCCTCCAGATCCTGGGAGAAGAAAGTAGTAGGACAATGAATATTATTTAAAAGGTGCCACAGAATGCATTGTTTCTGTATTTCAAAATTGTTCTCTGATGTCTCCATAGAAGGTGAACTTGGTTTGGTTAAAAAATTATCAGAATTGGTTTTACAGGCCTATTTATAACCATATTATTTGGCCTTAAAATGAAATGGGCCATTTTTAAGTGCGCTTATTATGTCAATAAATATTATGTCAATAAAGTCTGCTCTGATTGGCTGGTTTACAATGAGACACATAACTCACACAGAACATACATACAGAGTATAATTCTTTCTGCTGCTGATGCACTTGTGGAAACTGCATGCATGCCCCTCAATATGCTGCAGATTGCGTAGGTCCATTGAGCTTGAATGTGGACTGGTGTTTGCTAAGCTTAGGGCCGTAGTTAAGACCGTCATATAACAGTCTAGAATTCCTTAATGAGCCTGTTTTCCCACCTTTGGGAAATATGCTGGATTTCTATTTCAGAGATGGAGAAATTGTTTGAGATTCACCATGTCAGTTCCGTGTAACAAACTCCCCAAATTAAACTATGCCAAGGTAGGTAGATTTCCATTCTTTGGCACCTTTAAAAAAATGCTTGTCCAGAAGTGTGTGTTCAAGACGAGGAAGCCAGGGGAAGGTGAGATATCCTGACTGAGCCGTTGTACCCACCAAGACCAACAGGCAGAGCAGGGAGCATAAGCTATGACCCACCTCAGCATCATAACGCACTGCAGCAGAGAGCAAGCTGAAGGCATTTTCAACTGTGATCCCCCTTTTGATGATGTGCTGACAGAGACGCTTCAGTCTGTTCTCACAGTATGAGGTGGCCAAGTCCAACAACCCTGCACAGGAGGGCAGATTTACAGGTCAAGTGATCATAGCGGCAATTCAGCCCATGTCATTTTTAAGTATACCAACCAATTGCATCTTCGGGAGGCAGGTCGACACTGTCGGTGTAGAGGAACTGGAGGAAAGCTCTGTAGACAGGGTATGAGAATTGGTCCACCTCTATGACCTCCTTGAGGTCCTCATCCCAATGTGACTGGAACATGGAGCGGAAGTGCTGACACCTGAGGGAAGATCGTTTCTAACCATTGCTATCATGATGCTCACCAACACTCGCTCTACCACCGTCCGTCTCCTACCAACTCACCTCATCTTCAGCACTGCTTTATGTACATAGATGTGCTTTCCCTCTACGCTAAACTTCAAGTCCGACGTCTCCGGGCTGTCAAACTCCTTCTTCAAGCACTGGGCCACCGTCATGTAATCATCATGCTCTGCACAGACCACACAGCGTTTCCAATTGTACTCACACGCCACGACAACATGTGCCTGTGCTTCACTGGAAGGAAACCTCATTACCCACAGCCACCATGCGCCACATGACAGCAGGCATAGCGAAGCAGGCAAACACGTCATCTGTACTGTTGAGGTATGTCAGCTGCGGCACCACCACCGCCTGGCCGCGGCACTGCCCCCACATGTACACCTGGCCACCCTGGGTCTTTGCTGCAGACATGTGTGACGAGTGGCAGGCGGCGATCTCCACAATCCGGCTGGAGAACGGGATGGCACCCCTTCAGCATGTTATGATTGACACCAATACCACATAAGACATTCACATAGCTCAGCACACACAAGTCTACATTCCATCCTCTACTATCAGGCTCACACTCCCAGCCACTCGTTCACCTCAGCCAATGAGATTCAGCGGGTAGCTGCCATGACAACCATCCTTACCTCTTCTCTACGATCACCTGCACTGGACTCAGATGGTTGCTCTTGCTACCCGTGCCCAGTTGGCCATACGTGTTGGCACCCCAAGCGTACAGACAGCCCTGGTCTGTTAGTGCCAGTGTGTGGGAGTAGCCACAGGCAATCTGCCAGGGAAAGTGAGATGGCACCATGCCCTTTAGCCAAATGGCGGGACTGTCACCCAAAGCCACACATCTAACCCAGCAATTTAACACACATTCCCCTAGTTTTGCCTTGATTTCAGGACATTTTATTTATAATAGTAATAGCACTTTATAGATCAATGCAGAGAATTTCTCTTTTTGCCTACCCCATCTTGCTCTCTAACACATGTAAGTGAGAGCAAGGTTGGCAGCGAAGGGCAGCCCACTCAGGGGCTCACAGACGTGACTATTTTGCTGAGGCTGGAGCTCGAACCGGCGACCTTCTGATTACAGGCACAGAGGTTCATCCCACTGAGTCACACGCTGCCCCAATCTGACACTCAGTTCCCCTGACACAGCCCAACCAAGACAAACAGGGGGACATCACCTGCAGCACACAGAGACCCTGCAGGCCCACCAAACGGCACGGAGTCAGCTGGTTCCCATTGTTGCCCAGTCCCAGCTGCCCACTTCCATTATAACCCCAGCCGTACACCTGAAACATATTAGGGACAAGGTCATTAAATCTCACATCCCATCATGAATCCTGCAAAACGTCACCACCATACTTTGTTACTCCGCACTGCAGTCATGGCAGAGCCTACTCATCATCAAGAGAAAGAATTCACAGCATTCACAGCCCCCCACAAGCACCCTTTTCCAGGGATCAAAGAACCTCTGCAGAAAAAGAATGATGATCACTATGGAACATAAGTGGGACAAAAAAATGCCACAGTCTGCTTTGACGGAAATGCAGGATGCCCACGCAAACCACACAGTTTCCCTCGACTCCAGAAGAAAAACACTCCTTACAGACAGACGTCCGCTCACCTCCCCATTGTCCAGCACTGCCATGGAGGATGTCTGGCCACAGGAGATGCCGGTCGCCACCCTGTTCTGCAGGCAGCTGGATACCCTTCGCGGCGTGGGCTGGTTGGCCGTCGATCCAGAGCCCACCTGGCCACAATTGTTGTAGCCCCACGCAAACACCTGGATGCCAAACAGAACAGATCCACCAATCAGCACAACATCTTTAACCATCTACAGAGGCTCATATGTAGAACAGTGTGCTACCATCACTAAATCCCAGCTGTACCCACTGGCATTTCACCTGATTAACTCAAGCAAATGCTAGTTGATGTGAAGTAGCAGCCGACACAATGTGCACATCTAGATCATGCATTTAGAAGATACCCTTATTTGTATGCATGGATTATATTGCGTGGAAAGGTTATGCGGTAAACAAGACACAGCACATTAAGTAAACAACCTCTCTGCTGCAGGCACTGGTACTCCGGATCGATCCAACACCAGACTAGTGACATTCTTACTCTTTTTAGCAAAATCGAAAAAGCAGCATCAGCACAGCATTAAACCATATTACCTACAATGCAGGACATCATGTCACGGCATCAGCAATAAACTCATGAGACAAGGCATCGAAACACACCCCTCTAAGCCAGGGCGTCGCAATCCAGGCCTTGGGACCCAGAGACAGTCCATGGATTTGCTCCCTCCCTGCTCCCAGTAGGCCAAAGATTTGATTTCAGGGAAGAGCTGAGTGTCATCTGCCTGGGTTACATGTGTGTAGAGTTTGCATGTTCTCGTCGTGGGGTGTCCTCCAAGTTCTCTGGTTTCCCCCTCAGTCCAAAGATATGCTGATATGCAAAGATATGCTGATATGCTGAGACTAATTGGAGTTACTAAAGTGACCATGTAAATTTAGCCCTCAGCTCTCCATCGGTCTGCAGACCATCAGTGATGCACATGGCCTCAACCTGCATTACCAGCTGTGTCCAAATATGTGCATGCAGTGACCACATTATTATTGCACCATGCACAATACACATAATTTCCAGCAGGTTGTGCCTTGCACAACAAATTGGTTTTCATGCCACTGCAAGTATACCTGCCTTGCAGATGCAGTTTACAAACAAGTAACTACTTTTAATTTGTTAGTTAAATCTGGAGTAAATTAATGGTCTCAGGAAACAAATTTCACTCGTTCTTTACCAAGGTCATTCTTCCTCTTCCTCATCACTCAGCAAGATCAATCATTATTGGGAAAGGCACCCCAGGTCTTAAACAAGCCAGCATTTAGACCACCACCCACATTCGACTGACCCATGTGACCACCTTACCTCCCCCTCAGATGTGAGAGCCATGGAATGATGAGACCCACAGGCCACTTCAATCACCTCCTTATTTATGAGGTTGCTGGTCACCAGGATGGGTGACATCCCCTGGGTGGTAGTCCCATTGCCCAGCTGGCTGTAGCCATTGTGGCCCCAGGCAAACAGCTCGCCACCTATAGGAAGAATGCAGAGTCAAACCAGATTTCAGGTGCACACTTTTTTTTTTTTATTTAAAACACCATGAACCTGCGTTACCAGCATCTTGATTGGAGGGAGCTTCACTGTACCTGCAGTTGCCAGCAGGACATGAGGTCCACTGCCATAGCTCAAACTCACTACCTTCTTCCCACTCAGACACTCCACCTTCTTGGGGAAAATGGTGCTCTGGCTGTCTCCTGTCCCCAGGCAGTTGCTGCAGTTCAGACCAAACGCATACACCTGGATGGGGCAGCACCACATTTACTGATTTGCTGCCACCAGGAAGACCTCATCAACATCCGTAGAACAGACAGCTTCCCATCCCCCTACACATGAAAAACAGTTCAGGCCTTCAGCCGACATCGCCATCACTCACTGAGACGTAACAACAAATGGGACGGGGGCAAGACATCTTCACTCATCACAGCACCAACCTCATCATCATGGGTGCAGTAGATTGCCTCATTGCCAGAGGCACCAAAGACACAGGCTAGGCTGATTGATGCAATCTCCTGGGGTCCCAGCAAGGTGAACAGGGGCCATTTGCTGACATCTGCCATGCCGGGGGACCTCACAGAAACCACACAGGGCAAGGCGGTGGCGCAGCTTGAAGCAAGGACGGTGGGCGGACTCTCGTCACTCTTTATGCTGCCGTCACTAGACACAAACACAGCTCTCACGAGTGGAAGCTCATCACAGGAGTAAACCAGACAGAGGTACACCCATGATGAAATACCACTGGGCTGCTGCAGGGGGGCGGGAATCACACTGAGACACGGGCGTGCACATTTACACATGCCAGCATCCAATACACAAGTGGTTCACTCTTCACACTCCATGCCGGCAGTTCTCCAACTCTTAGGCACATTTTTATTTATATTCATTTCATTGTGGCCGTTTAGGGTGTTTTATGTAGCTTTTTTTGCCCTATGTGTACAGTCTTTGCACTTTAGCCGGTTCAGCACTTTACATAAATTGCTGCAGTATGCAGTAACATTTCCCCTTGGGGTCAATAAAGTTCACCTTATGTAAATGTCGTCGTTTCAGCATTGTCAGACGGGTCACACTAAAGCCTGCTTAAGCTTTAAGTCCTGTTGACAGCTAACACCACAGCTAATCTCATGCTCCTTAACACCAATGAACAATGTCCTTAAAAACAGACACCACAGACAAAATACCAATTAAATATGATTTGAGTGGAAACGACAAGCTTTTGAGCAAATCGATTTTGGGAAACAAAAGAGTCGGGCTATTCCTGATGAGTCAAACGTCTTTCCAGCCTGTGACCATGACCATCACTCCCGTAGATGCAGAACCTCGGGAAGAAAAGCTTGCAATTTCCCATGAGGCGAATTTATTAAGCGCCCGACCAGAGCTCATAGCCTCCGTTATTCAGCAGCTACAAAGATTCTCACTTGTTAAAAATTACAATACAATGGTAGGTTTTCACGCGATGTAACTAGCCTGCGCTTACAGAAACGAACAAACACGCTGGACGACAACCACCAAAAACTCTATGACAGGCGCACATCCACTGACCTACAGCGGCGCTCCATTTTCAAAGGGTAAGATATTCCTGAGAAGAGAAAGGGAGACATTTTAACTATGTGTACGTCACACAACCTACCTACGAGACACCGGATATAGGGAGGGGGGGGGGTTCTTTATCAAAGGAACAAGGCTCACCTCTCCGGCGCACTTTCCCAAACTATCGCATTCAGCGCGTTACAGTTTCTCCGCGAACTGCGCGATGAAGGAAGTGGGTCACGTGATGCGGGTCGGCCAGACCTGAGTAATCAAACTCCGAAACGCTTCCAGAGGCACCAAAGACACGGTATGGTCACATACGCAACTGCGGCGTCATGGTGAAGGCTGCAGTATTGGTTCAGACCACGAATATGAGGATTATACGCTGTATATCTTGCTGTATATGTATGTGACCACCCCCAAAGACATAAGCCGACATTGCACATACGGCATAGCATACCCCCGCCCCACGACGTGCGTACTCTTCCTTTTTCTTTTTACCGTCCAGCCGACAAATGACATTCACCACAATGTGACACCTGTTAGTTTGGAAAGGAACAAGTTATCGTTGGGTGTGTAATTGTGACTATGCACAGACAGTCGTGCTCGTATTAAAAGTAAATGCTCTGGAAAGCGGAATAGCCGGAACAGAAACCGAATAAAGCATAAGCCTTTTTCGTGTGTTTTATTTCTTATAAATATCTAGAATCCAGCGGTGCTTTGTGTAATGCAATCGTATTAACACCGCATTGCACTACAGCCAGTCGTTCCACAAATCACTCTCCACCTTCATCGTCTCGGTGTCTGAGTTCAAAGATCCTTGGAAGGTTTTAAGGTGTTTGGTGGTACTAAGTGTGCATTTTGAACTTCGTGTCAAAATAATGTTCTTTTAACTGATATTGCATGGAAAACGGATATACGAGTTAAAATTGAAATTTGATATTATCCCTAAATAATGTAAAAGTTATTAGTGTACGATACATTTCTAAGCTGATGATTTAAAATGAATTTAAATACATGTATTTTCTGTCAAACTGACAAAGAACCATCGATGGCCTCTTGGGGGCTCCCCTTGCGCCTAAGCGACACACCCCCTAACGTCCTTCTACCTCCGCTTTTAGGTGTTTTTCGGTCATTGTGTGTCACGTATTATATGGACCTCGGACGCAAACGTGATCGGACGAGATCCGATGAGGTGTAACTTGACGTAAGACTCCATATATTTTTATGACCAATAATGAGGTTGAATTGTTGATTAATGATATTGTAATACCCGCATGAATCCAAATAGAAAAAAGTCTTGCGTATTTTCAGTATGTTCATTATTAAGGTTATTTAAATAATTCTTTTTTAAACATCAATGAATGCTGTGTGTTGTAAAGCTCTGAATTATAGAATAGTAGTATTTAGTTATCTGAGTATGTGCGCATCGTATTCCCTTAAAAATTTAAAAAGCAAACCTTTAAAAAAACCCACATTGTGTGGTGTACTGGGGGATGGAAATTACTCATTTGGCTAGATTGATTATTTACACAACTGTGCTAACAGATCACTTGGACTGGATGTGTGGTGAAAAGCCTATAGGATTCTGCTCCGGCAGCCGCTCATTGGCTGACTGGCGCCCCCTCACATGCCTCTATGTGCTAGTTTCCCGCTCTTTCTTCGCAAATTTTCCTTGGTCCAGGATTATCCCTCACACTTATCACACCCTTTATGGCGACTTACTTACGACCTCCGGCTTTGTGGCGTACGTTTTGTTTTATTAAAAATGTAATGATCTTAAAAGGAGTAAATCACGAAACATATTCAGGTGCGGTTTAGCGCTGTTTACACTTTCGGTGGGTGTGTCATGATACTGCTCTGTTACAGGAATGTGGAAAAGCTGGTTCTACAAAACCCATGACAGAGATCCATTCTGTTCAGTTTTCCATATACACACATCGCTTTCACTGCAGGCTCTCTTTCATTCACTCATCCAAAGGATAAACGGGACAGCGTCAGTGGTTTCTGGGCGCCATGGGGCTTATTCAATCCTGCTCTGGCTACCAGAAACCGCTCCACGTGGTGTTGCTGGGCCTGGACTCTGCCGGGAAATCTACAATCTTCTACCGGCTGCGCTGGAACGAGGACCTCCAGACCCAACCTACTGTCGGCTTCAATGTGAGCATGCAGCAGGTGTCAAAAAACGTCGTCTTGACCCTCTGGGATGTGGGCGGCCAGGACAAGATGCGCCTTTACTGGAAGCACTACCTAGAAGACTGCCGTGCACTGGTGTTCGTGGTAGACAGCAGCGATCGCGGACGCATTCGTGAAGCAGCGAGGGCCCTCAGGCACATCCTTGCCAAGGACAGTGTGAAAGGCATTCCCCTGATAGTGCTGGCCAACAAGTGTGACCTCCCCAACATTATGGACCTTAGCGAGGTAGCCGACAACCTGTGCCTGAACAACTGCACAGATCGTGACTGGGTGATACAGCCGTGCAGTGGCCTGAATGGCCAGGGGCTCCAGCAAGCCTTTCGATCCATCGCCGAGCTGATCAAGGACAGGAAAACATCAAATTGGTGCCTCTAGCATGGGGCCTGTCAGCTTTCACCCTCTGTTATCGGTCTGGATGCATCATTAGTCCAGAAACTACTGATGCTTTAGGACGACTATACTGCCACTGCACCCACTGAACTTCCACCCACTGTCAGGATACACACCACAGTGAGAGAAAATGGGTGAGACGTTTCACGCATATTTTTGCACCCTAGTCTATATGAGACATATATAGTCTATATAGTCTGTATGATGGAAAAGACTCTTCACAACATGTGAGTGACAGGCGGCACTGGGAAAGTGGGCTCACTGGAGTGATCCTTGCGGTAGAGTCAGAGATGCTATTTGTTACAACACTATTCTCTTATGGTCCTGTTTTTTGAGAGAGGGAGACACTAATAATAATAATAATAATTTTATTTAAAATGCACATTTCTCATAGGCAATACTCTATGGAGTAAAATGACAGTTGAAAATAAAAAGGCCATGAACTACCATTAAAATGCGGCTACAGTCATTATTTTATTATGAAATTGAAAGACCATAATCGTGTCTGGGCAGGTTTGTAGAAGTGTGAAGGGAAGAGCTGTCCTGGATGAAGGCCCAGGCATGTTTCTCCACACACAACTTCCCGCTTACTTGCACCTTCATCCTCATAGACAACCATCATTATCTAGTTAGGTCACAGCTTTTTGTCTCAAGCTTTCTAGACCATTGAGACGACTCCATTTTCTATCTGCACATCAACCGAGTCTGGCACATATTTCAGATGATAAATCACTCGTAAGAACATAAGAAATTTACAAACGAGAAGTCATTCGGCCCATCAAACTCGTTTGGGGAAAACTTAGCTAACAGCTCAGAGTTGTTAAAATCTTATCTAGCTCTGATTTAAAGGAACCCAGGGTTTTAGCTTCCGCTACACTAACAGGA
>JAABNX020000088.1:423333-433755 GCA_015163995.2 Mormyrus lacerda
CGGAGGTGCCAGATGCAATGTTTGTCAGAGCCCAGGCCGCCTCGAACTGCAAGGACGGGCTGCGGGAGCAGGCGAGATTGTTAGCTCACAGACAGCGGCGGGCGGGACTGTTAGCTCACAGACAGCGGCGGGCGGGACTGTTAGCTCACAGACAGCGGCGGGCGGGACTGTTAGCTCACAGACAACGGCGGGCGGGACTGTTAGCTCACAGACAGCGGCGGGCGGGACGCCAAAACTGGACAGGCCGCTCCCGCTTTTCAGGTCATAGTAGCTTAAAACCTCTGCAGCTGAATACGACAAACATCCTTCTCCATAGAACCTCCATAGATGGCGACCATCGGCAGCGGGGAACGCGGAGGCTGAGCCTAACAGAGCACGCTCCCTCACCCTGTCTCCCTCCATGACCTCTGACCTCCACAATCTAAAATACCACGGTACGCAAATCTAGGCGTGCCATTACAACGGGAAGCAAAAATCCAGGAAACGGGGGCTTTCAGATTCAGATCTGAACTGCCCAAAAAAAAAAATAAATAAATAAACTGTAAGATGCAAGCATGCAAAAGCTTCCAGTTCCTAAGAGGCTGAGACCAGCGTCACTCAGAAAGACTCAGAGGAGCCCTCAGTGCCCCTGTCACCAGGACATGTCACTGCATTTATGTTACATTGTTTACAGTACTGTGTCACCCTGCACCATCTGTCACTGCAACAGTTCCACCCCCATTACTTAGGCTCCGCCTCCCTGGCACCAGGTCCACCAATGGCTGACAGGGAGTGTGAAGCCTGACGACAGGTTCGCCATGGCAAGCTGCCCCCTGCCCCAGCCCATACCCACCACCCTCCCGTAAGGGACACAGGAAGTGAAAGGCTCCACACTGGGTGACTGGGAACCAGTTAAAGGACAGAAGGAAAGGACATGGCACAAATGAACGCTGTGGCACTCCAGCACGCACACGCACGCGCGCACACACACACACACACACACACACCTCAACCTCAAGCAGTCGTCATACTCACTTGTCATCCCTTTCCAGGCATTTGACCAGGATGGGGAGAATTCCCGACTTTATCAAGTCATCGATGGGGGGGTTTCTGTCGCTCGAGAGCAGCTTTCTGCAAGAGAGGATGAGGAGGAGTGTCAGAGTGGAGGACGAGGGAAGAAAAGTCAAGGGAGCCCCTGGTGGGGATTCATCTACCTTGCAGCTGCTGGGGACAACAAACACAGGCTCTGCTCCCAGGCAGTATGTCTCACACACACACACACACACACCCTCACCTGGCTGCCTGTACCGCGCTGAGCTGCACGACGGGGTTGTCACTAGTGGCGTTCTTCAGAAACAGACAAAATGACGGGCACATTAGCACTTCCCACAATCCCACAGGGCATCACTGCTCAAAAGTGCACACCAACCATCCATGTTTATTGAGCCTTACCTGTAGGATTGCATCTAGTGTCACATTTTGCTAGGAGGAGAGGAAAAAAGAGAGACACTTAAAGCAAATCATATCACACACACACACCCCCCCATCTGGCAGCTTAAATCTCCTGACATTAGTCTATGAGTGTGACGGCACATGAGATGGGCAGGCTCAGGGTGGGCTCAAGGCTGAATGAGCCAATCGGTTTTGACATACAGACAAGGGATAACAACACAACTAAACCTGCAAGGGAATGCGGTGAAGTTCAAGTAGACTCACTCCTTTGAAATCTGCGTCTATGTCAGAGTCTTCGAGGTTTTCTTCCTGTGGGACGTTGCGTTTCTTCAGCAAATGTTCGTCTCTTTTATTCTGGGGGGGGGGGGGAGAGAGAGAGAGACAAAGAGGCTCGTAAGTGTGACCTGTGACCCACAGCTCAAGGCCCCCCCCACCATGCAGACATTCGGTACATAAAGCAGCTGTTTGCACCATATATTTGGTTCACTCACCTTATTTGTTCGTTTATTGCTTATTTGCACATCTTACTTCCATTCCGCTGCCTCTGTTTTATCTTAAATATTGATTTTTATTGTCCTGCTTGTATGTTTGATTGATACGTCCTGCCACCACCGGCACCAAAAGAAGTTCATTACACTTTCTGTACTTGGCAAATAAATTCTGACAAACCTAACAATAAAAAATAATCTCCACTGCAGGTTCTGTTCCAAATTTCCCCCAGTGTCACTTAATGAAACCCCAAACAAATTTTGAAGGCCACTCAATGAATTTAGTCTATATGCCATTCATAATATCTGCTATTAGGTGGAGAAACCGGGAAAAAAAAAACGCCTATAAATGACATTTACAACACATGTAAATCACGGGCAGTTTGACGACATTCACTGCACCAGATTCACAGAAGGCTGTGGATTAAAACTGAAGTAGAAGCCTAATTTGCATTCCAGTTACACCCCCCCCAACAGAGGGTACTAAACACCCTGTTACTGAGAAGCAGCCGGTGTCAGTATAACTTAACATCAGCAAAAACTGCAGCGGAACTTCTCTGAAGGTAGGAGAGACCTTTAGAAATGTTCCAACACCATGTGCTTTCCCCCCCTGAGTGATGTAATGGGGGTGCAATGCGCACCGCCCCCCTCCCAGCCAAAGAACAATGCCGGAACCGGCCGATTATGTCAGGGAGGAATGCACTGGGTCTTCCAGCGCAATTCCCCCTGCTGCCTGCCTGCCTCCCCGCCCGCTCGGTGGGAACTCCCCCCCCCCCCCCCAATACCGACATCCTCCCAAGGGGAAAAGTGACACTGCCCTTCACAGCGACCCACGTCCTGGCGCTCTGCCTGAGACGGCCTCAGCACACAGGTCCCCACGTCCCCTCAGGATTAGTTTGACGTCAACAAGCGAGATTCGCCCGTGACAACGTTCATAAACTCGATCAGCTGTGAGCCCTAGAATGCCAGGCAGCGGCTGCGCCAGAACAGGAGGCCCCCACGCCGGCCCGGGCAGCCGCTGAAGGCTGCCGTTCTGGTTAAAAGTGCTTCCCACTGGAGGCTGGAGATGAACCCCCAGTGCTTACAGCAGCTCGACTCGGCGCCCGCAGCCCTGGGGTCACAGAGTGCAGGAAACAAAGGCAGAGCCTGGAACTCTCCAGGTCATTTCAGCAGAAGCTAAAAGAGAACCGGCCTGGAGGGGGCCAGGTACTGTAACCTCCGCAGGAGTCCACCAGAGGGGTTTACGGCACACCGCCATTCGCATGAACCCACTGCATGTGCTGTATGACCCTCCGATAGGTTAATGAAGCCAGTCTGCAATGGACAAGAGAACCGCCAACTCGTAATGCAACACAATCTAAAGGCGCTTTTCCACCACACAAATTATGATACTTTCGCTTTTCCATTGACTTCCGGTCGAATACCAGTACCGAAATTTCAGTGCCAAACCAGTTGAGGTACTTCTTTGGTACTTCGATACTTTGGGGTGGGACTTGCAAATGTATTTGCTGTTGATTGGTTATGCAAATAGCCTGCCGCCGAAACACAAAATACAACTGCGATCTTTTGAAACACACAGCGAACAGCGAGACACGAAATAAAAACCAGTAGTTTATATAAAAAAATATAAAAAAGTAAAATGGAAGGATGGACAAACGAGGAAACACAGGCTTTAATCGCCATATGGTCGGATGATACAGCGGGATTTGGATGACACGACTCGAAATAAAGTTTTTGCCGTTCCGAGCAATTCATTTCCCGTTTCCCCTGTCGCACGCCGATTTGTGCACGATTTCGCTGTTGTTTTCATGTCTTTTTACAAAGCTCTTCAGTTAAACAAGCCATATATTTTAAAACATCAGATGCCTTTTCAATGTTTCTTGTTTTTACAGATAAATGAAATTATTTTCATTTATTATCGAATGAAATTCGCTGGATAGAGATATTTCTCGATGAAAACGGTATAGAATTGCTTATAAGACAATATTATGTGTGACGATCTACCGCATTCACATGTAGTAATGTACCTGAGTGATTGTCAGACATCTCACATATATCTTTGCCTAAATATTAGGAGAAACATTATTTCCTGACATCCAGGATATTTGGCTCCCCCTGTTAAAACAGGTTTACAGCAACTCTGGGCTTCGGTACTAATAACAATACTGTATTCACATGTGATAAAGTACCTGAGTGATTTTCAGACATTTCACATACCTTTGCTTTAATATTAGGGGAAAATTTATTTCCTGATAGACAGGAGAAACAGGGAAACTGAACTGCCCGGACCGTAAAAAGACGCTTGGAAGAAATGGGGGGCACATGCAAAACACCGTGCAATGCCGCTTGAAAATCAAAAAACATAATTAATTTGTTTGCTTTCAAAAGACTGAATTAGCAGTAAGCTTATTCTTACTGCTTTGATCGGCTTAGCCAAAGTAAGTGTACCTACGTAAACATAAATGATGGCAGCATACATGCAATTTGGATATTACTGAATCTTTGTTTTGACATAATAACACGCATTTTCCAGCCTAAACTGTTAGTTTTAATTTAGGGCTCTTTTTTTTTTAAATATGATTTAAGATGCGCTTTGTGATGATGTCAGTCAGGGGCGGTGACTGATGTCATCATTTGGCACCGGTACCATTTTTTATGCCAGTGAAAAACCAACATAAAAAGTACCGTACTTTCGGTACTTTATGGAAGTACCGAAAGTACGGTACCTGGTGCGGTGGTAATACACCCCAAGTCATGTGACCAGCATGACAGTCCTGCTCTTCAAAAATGGAACCGTCTGACGCTGTCAGAATCACACGCAGACCACACAGGCTGGTCACGCTGTTATGGGATGTGCTGCAGCCTGGAGGAAGCACACGTGCGTCTGACTCCAAGAGAGAAACAAGCCCTCAAGCCAGAGCAAGCAGTGAGCAAACACTAAAGCTCTAAACACACATGCACTAAACATTCTTCTATTTCAGTGAAGGAACACAAAGTCCAGCCAGGTGAGAGGACAGGATAATTGTGACAAACTCGGGACTGGCAGCACATTTTTACCCCGAGGCGATACGAGCGTGAGGAAATGCATGGGAAAGCAGGACCGGCCGTTTCCCAGGGTGAGAACGGCGCCCCCAGAAACCAGCAGGATGTTTGATGCCTTGCACCAACTCGCAGCCCCTGCCATGGACTCACGCATTTCACCTCTGACCCCAGCGAGTCAGCGTCTCTCAGATCCAACAAAAACACCATAGACTTCAGAGAACCCCAAGATTAACCGCATGTCCAAGAACTATCACCCTCTTGAAGAATAAGGAACAACGTGGGACAGAGCATCACTGCTGAGCCCCAATAGAAGGACTGAGGGGAGTTTCTCCCCAGCATCACCCGCACACGGCTTGCCACAGGATGCATTCTCAGGCATGCAGATGGGCGGGTGAATGGCCAGCCCCCGGGACACCTTGGCTTTCTGTCTGGGGAGTTCCCATTTAAATATCCAACAGACTGGACAGGCTTTAGACAACAGTGTAAAAACTTCATCTTACCTTCCGCAGCTCCACTGTCACCTCGTTCCTGTGTCTCCGCATCGTCTGAAAGGAGAGAGGGTCACCGTCACTCGTCATGCGGCAATGCCCCAAAAGGGTCACGGTTCACACGACGACGCGTCTGCTGCCGGTCAGGCGGCCGCAGCGATGCCGAAGGAGAACACGGCTGGTCGGGGTCCCGGCCCCCAAGCTGACCGCTCCATTCAGGCTCTGCCTTTGGGGCTCGCCGGAATTAATGACCAACCAAAGAAATGCAACCTTGGGAACCGGCCAGAGCACTGTCGCTATGGCGACACCAAGAATCACTCACCTCCACCTTTCGAAAACAATGTAACGTCTAAATGTCCAGTTTTACAAAGAGGGTGGAGATTTATCAAACTAAAAACCCATATAGCTGTTATTGTTCAGATGTATTTATATACGGGTAATATGAACGTTCAACGCCACTTGTACTTGCAAACAAACAGCCATGAAGCGTATCATATAAAAAATTAGAGATATATTTAGTCATATAAGAATATAATGGTTCGTATGGAGGAACGCATGCACGACTTTGTAATGCTCGTGAATAAATTGCACGTCTTGTACAGTATAGCATGGTACTATGTAGTTACTTATATTATTATTGTATTACTATGTATTGTAATGTATTATGTAATGTTTTTATTTTATGTAAATAATCCAATAGGGCACCATCCATGGTTTTGCCCCCTATGAGCGCCCTGCCAGACAGTACATGTTTTTTCTCCCTCCTAACTCCCCAACGGCTGATGGCAGAAAAATATGGACTGTCTGGGGGGGGGTCCCTGGGGACTGGACTGGGAAACACTGCAACAGGGTACCTAAGAGTTTAGGGATAGAGCGCCACTGATCTGGATCTCACACCCCAGTCCTCAGGGGCCGAACTTTCACGCTCGGGTTATTTCTACTCTCCAAGAGAGACCTTCTGCATTTAAGAATTTAAAAACTGCAGGACATAAACAACAGCTGAGGCTCTGGAGAACGGAGCAGAGCGAACGACTAGCCGGCCTTGGCCACACACAGGGTAACTCACTACAGGGCAGAGGAATCATGAGCTGTCCACCATCCTGTGTCAAAACCTAGAGTGGTACGCCCCACCTGGGGATCACCCAGAGTGGTACGCCCCGCACACGGATCGCACGGGGGCGGGGGGGTGCTCTTCATATTAGATCATATTAGACCTTGTGATGCAGCTTCCCAGCTAGTGTTACCATCCCAAACAGTCACATGCACAGACTGGGTCAGGCATGTAGGCACCAAGTGCAGACGGCAGTGATATATTTCATGTGTTCAGACTTTACTTTCACACCAGGGCCACCAAGTTTAAAGAGTTTTCGGCCAAAAAAAATAAAAAGGACATTTACATTTATTGATTTAACAGACGCTTTTGTCCAAAGCCAGCAAGGAGGATTAATCCTCTGCACCATATTCACTAACATGAACATTCTAAAAATTACCATGTTCAACAACCCTCTACGTGATGGGAAAGGGCCGTGACATATCTTCACGCTTCTCCACCTTGCTAAACTGCTCATAGGAATCCTGTTCATTCAGCAGCTATGGCAGCCCTGACCCACCTCAGTCGGGAGGGGGGGACCAGGAAGTGGGACATCCCCATAGCATTGGAAGTTTGGCAGACACTACGCTCTCTGGCCCTCAGGAAACCTCATATCCACAAGGCTAAATTCTGCGACATGTTTTGGTAAAAACCTGCAACTAGACCTTTATTACTACAAATATTAATTTCACAGAATTCAGTAATGAATTGCTTTAATTCCTGGATTAAGAGACTAAGTCTTTCATATTCGTTCTCATTGGGTACCAGCTTTCTCACAAATCGAGGACTGTACAGCCGTGCGTCAGGCACGCTGGGAGTTATTTCAGATTAACTCTTGCTGATAGCGATTACATGCGATTTCGCACATTGTAGAAACATACTGCAACAAATTCTTCCAAAACAAAGCACTTGTGATTCTAATCATGAACTACAATTATCAATGCTTTTAAGCCATTAAAGAAACTGTATAAATATTTCTTGAATTCAGGAGTCACAGATTTAAGTGAACTTCAAATAAACAAGTCCCCAAATGAAGCAAAACAAAAAACACACAAATTCACTTCCCAAATGCAAGTAGAGGCGACATCAAGATCATGATCATTGCCAGTCCATAAACCCTTAAGAGAACTGAAAAAAAAACACTCAGAGCACACAGGGGCATCTCTGAAAACCCCAAGGAGAATCACTGTCTCTGGGCAAACATCCCCACAGCTTCAGCATTAGCTACACAAACATCCAGTCTTGCTAGAAGACAGCTTTACCATGAGAACCAGAAGACACAATTATTGCCTCAATCACCGAAGTTCACATCGCATTACCACGGTGCACATTGACACCAAAGCAATCCAACCAGAAAATAGGCATGGCTCTCGCTGACCTTGTTTTACAAAACACACTAAAGCCAGCAAGCCCAAATCCATCATTACTGAAGCACTTTCGCCACCGAACACCACATGACCAGATACCAGTAATAATAGCTGATATTAGCTTGGCGCTACATTGCAGTCCCAGAGCTTCAGTTCATGGCCGAAGAATGTCGACCTACAACATGCAAGTCAGACAAGAGCTAGAAATAAGTTACTTGCTGACTGAAACATATGAAGGAAAAAAAAAAAAAAAAAAAAAAACAGAAATATTCTCAACCAGGGAAAAAAAATCTTTAATTTAACGATAATTCAAAGTTCAAGGTGACATATTTACATAACCATGCGGGATAAATGCAGCCAAAATAAAAAAAAACAAGAAAGAAAAAAAAGGGAAAACCAACAAACAGCGAGTTACATTTCATACTAATTTTGTTGATGCATCTTTCTATTCACAGATCGCAGAGGATGACAAATAATAAAAAGTACCCTCAGAGTTAAAAACTCTTGAAAACATTTCTCACATAGCACTCGAACTACACCAAAATTTACAAAATAACAAAAATATGTTAAAATAAAATGGTTATTAAGTTACCAATACCAAAATTCTTAATTTGTTCATATGGTGTCTAGTCCCCTGTTGTACAAAAAAAATAATCACACAATGCAGATTAATTCATTGCACAATTCTCACAGAAAACTTTACAATACGGTTAAATGGGATAAACTATGACAAAACCATCTTCTATATGAAGTGGTTTATAAGACTAGCATCCATAGTTTAAAAACAAAGTACTGCTTAAGGGGGGAAAATGCTAGAGCAAATCTCCTCAGTTTTTGGGAACCATGAGCAGTCAACATAATCGTGCCCAGTTACTCTGTTATCAAGACACTTGTGGGGAAAAGTGCAGCACAAGTCTAATTGTATTCTATTAAGTTATATCTCGGTGCCTGCGTCCATCATTTTTACGGTGAAAACAAAGGGAGTGGACCAGAGCGACGATGATGGTAATGGAAATGAGACCGGATAAGGAAGCCGAAAGCCCCCTGGTGCGATAATGTGCGACACGCAGCTCGGAGAAAGGGCCACAGAACCACAAAGAGGAACGTTTAATCTGGGGGATCATCTGACATGTGAGGGGAGCCGGCCGGCAGTGCGCTCGGCGTTTTACATAAATGAATGGAAGGTGGCTGAGGCAGCGTCCGAACGGCACATCCCACCGCGCGTTACCAAGCCCTCGGCAAGAGAGCACATCCATCAGCCAGTTACCAGTTACCCGTGTCCCTGCTCTATATCACCCAGCCGCCTTCCCTGGTCCGGAGAGCCGCCCGTTAAGCTGCGCTTGCTAACGGGCCGACGGGCTCGCTCGCTGACGGCTAACACGCGAGCTAGCATACTAACGGCGCTAGCATGCTAACACGCTAACCTCTCCGGGCGGCGCGGCTGCCGGCACGGCTGCGTAGCAATAATTCCATTTGATAATCGGACAGTTAATCTCCGAATTTTAGCCGAGGTGAGCCAGTGCGGTACGAAAAAACACACAAGCAGCCGCCGTATTCCGCGCAGAAACAGGCGGCCGCTTAAACACCATTGTTAAGCCAATCCCGACAATACACCCCCGACTAAGTGGTGCGCGGCCCGGCGGCAGGCCTCAGGAATAAAGCCAGAAATGAGATGCTCAAAGCGGGCCTGGGACGCCGGCTAGCCGGGCGGCTACTAGCTTCGGCAACAAGGATCGATGCTTACGGTGCGGCCTTTCAACAGGCCGTTCCCGCTGCGCCTGATGGCGGCGTAGGGGGTGGAGGATGTTCCGAAGCAGACCGCACCGTACACCCTGAGCCTCCAGTCACACCGCCACCAAGACTGTCACGATACCGGAGAGGCACCCCGAGCGTCGGGCCGCCTCTGCCGGCCATCGCCTCACCTCGACATCGCGCCCTTTATTTTTGAAGCTTTTGATGCGGTGGTTCTCCAAGCCGGCGTTGTCTGCCATGGCTGTGTGCTCGAGGGGGAGGGGGGGGAGTGCAGTCCGGCGCTCAGAGCTCCAGTGAAATACGGGAGACTGTCCCGCTGCTGAGCGGAGAGGGAAGGGGGGCGGCGAGGCGCAGCGGAGCGCGTCCGGCCGGGGGGGGGCGTGGAAAGGAGGAGCCAAGCGCAGCCACTGACGCCAGGAGGTCGTAACGTGTGCAGGCTTCGCCGGGGAGGGCCAGCCCGGCGGTCCTCTGCCGCACCCCCGGCCGCAAACATACTATTCAATGGGGTTTCGAGCACCGGCCCCTTTGCGTAGGCTGGGTTCGCGGCGGTTACATAAGAATCATTTACGCCGGGCGACTTATGTCGCTCCGGGGGCGGGAAGAGATTCACGTAGAACAGATCGTAACTGCTTCTGAGAAGACATTGGGTATAAAAGCATGCGAAGCGGGCAGTGTTGTGCAAGTTCGCACTTTTCATGATCTAGTTCAAAGTTCAGTTCACACATGCTCAAAGTGAACTGTTCACATTCATAGCTCACAATTTT
>JAABNX020000088.1:440555-450842 GCA_015163995.2 Mormyrus lacerda
CCAATTGCATGTTTCTCTGTTTCTGCATAATCTTTTCCAATTCATACCGAGTAACCAGCATAGGCAGTCAAGCGAACTATTAACAACAGATATTTTTCTAGCGAGTCTTTCAGTGGCGTAGTACATTTTCGGAATCGTGGCTAGAATTCTATTTACACACTCATTCATCCCGCCTAGGACTAAAACTGAAACTGCACTTCTCTGCGTTAACTTTATTTCCTGTTTATTATCCGGGAATAGAAGTGGCGCGCTCTTATTCACGAATAAAATCGTTGTTTGAGTAATACGACCAATTCCCGCTAGTTTCAAAAGTAGGTCGACCAAGAAAACGCTGAGCGCGTAAAACTATGCAATACTTTTATTGTATGGATGTCGTAATTGCATGCGTTTCTGAAGGATGGTTAGTGTTATCTGAGGCTAACAGATTATTACGTTTATGAAGTGAAAATGCTTGGTCGTAGTGAGGAAGAATTAAGGATCATTGAACGTAATACATACGACGATTGTTATTTTTTCTGACCGAGAGCAGATTTGATATGAAGGATGTATGTTTGGTATTTTCACCATCACTCAAGTGTTGTTAACTGCATTTTCAGAAAGACGGAGCGCCGTGAGGATGCCACCGGCAGGTCGCCAGTTTACGCAGGCTTTGCAGGAAATGATTAGAGTGCGTTTTGGAAACCAGCAGAAAGCCCTGCTTGTGCTCACTGTTTAAAACGTCCCGCGATGCTGTTAAATGTTTGCAGATAGACTACTCGATGTGCAGAGATGTGGTACTTTTCTAATAAAGTCTCACCGAGATGTTCCCTTCGGCAGATCACGCAGCCATCGGTATTTTTATATATTTAGTCAGAAACTCATCCTTAGAAGATGGAGGAGGAGAAGTTTTGCGTTTCCTAAGACTAGCAGCAAGGGGAGAAAAGCGCTTATGAAGAGCTCTTAGGGTTTGGGAACTGACGCGGCGCTGTGCATGTCCCGATTGGAGTCACTGGAATCCAACAAGAAGAAAGCTTTACAGAGACACCAAAAAGGTAAAAAAAAGGAGAGTATTCAGATAATCTCTGGCTGGTGATCGCATCAGAAAAAAATAAGTTTTTCTTCGATTTTGAGACTGGGTGATGTCTGTGATGCGCAGATGAAGCAGCCGTATCCGAATGCAGTGCTGGAGGAACAGAGATGAACCCTTATTGTCGATGAAACCATCAAGGGTTGCGTCGACAATCTCTGGTTTCCCCAGCAGATACAGGAGTTCAGGGGGAAAAGTTGGGGGTTAAGGAAACATCGCCGCAGTCTCGTAGGTCCCACGATGAGCAAAACCCTGACGTCAACAATTGGGACACAGTGAAAATCAAAAGTAGACAAGATATGTATGACTCGACTTGTCCGCGGCGTTGTGTGGACTCGCTGTTTTCATTCGCTTCCTTTTGTTATTAATGTATTTGTTAGAGTCGCCAATCCTGTGCTTATTTTAATATTGCTTTTGCAGATCTTTCTACACTCGGCAACCCTTACATACATGTACGCGTGAAGTGGCCAGCCTTATTTGGCTTTCGATATTTCCTTTATAAGTATTGTGGTACGTTTGACTCCAATCTGCTTGACACAGCAGCAAATTTCATTTTTAAGTTTCTGGCTTGTGAATGACGTCAGGAAATTTACCTTTGAAATAAATTGTCGTCACACCTTTTTTAACCACACTATTTGCTTCTCATATATTAATGTAATAAAGCAGCCGTTCAGAGCTATATGAATTTAATGTCATGTTAGACGAAATAAAACGACAACCCTTTGATGTGCAATTGAAAGACAACTAAGTGAATGAAAAATTAAAACTTCAATGACTATACTATATCTCACCATATCACTAAAAGCAACTTCTCGGCAGTGTCAAATACATTTTGATACCAGATATTAAGCGGCAAATACAATGGGTAAACATGCTTACATATAGTCAGTGAATAGTTTTTCAACCAACAGTTTCAACAATCTGTGTAATAACATTAACATTATGCTGTTTAATAAAACTAATGAATTAGCCGTTTCTGAAGTGGCGGGGCCCGTTTGGAATTCGGTTTTTGTCACGCACATCCCACCTTCCCTTCCCAACGTCAGCAGTGACGTTAATTAATATGCTCGATATTTTGAGCTGGCTTACTACAACCCATCACGTAGTCTTAATGAATATGTAAACTCATTCAGGGAGTTTATTCATTTAATTATTTTGGTACTCATCAGCAGTAACGTTTTTGAGTCAACAAAGGCTGGTGATTCAGCTTTCACAATAACAGTTCAAGGAGATGTATTGCATAACTGAGCTGGGTCGTGGATAACGAGTCCCGCAGAAATTACAAACTGTGCTATACTGCGTATTTGCGTAATATTTTTTTAATTATGAACATTAAGAATACTGCAGTATTTGAAATTTGTGAAATGCAATTTTAGCGGAAACGTTATTTGAATGAAACTTTGTATTTCCCCACTTTTCACCAATATGCGCATCTTGGCAATAATCCTCATTTTTAGGTGTAAACCTGGCGTACGTGTTATATTCTAACCAAGTTAGGTTTACCATAAGAAAAATATCACAGGAGAGGAAGATGGAAATAACGAAAACTTTTACCACCGGGTATTTTTTAAGACACCAGTACGGAAAAGTGGCTTAGTCTCAGCTAAAATATTTCAAACACAAGAAATCCTTAAATAAAACTCCGGTTTCACTCCAGGTACCATGTCCAAAAAGAGCAGTAACTACATGTTAATAACCAACACAGCCATATCAGTCAAAGTATATATAGCCTACTGTTGCCAGGCAAATCTACTGATGAAGTAGTAAATAGATTTTCTCGAAATTCAGTGTCAAAACAAAATACTGCATGGCTACCATGCAAATACAGGTACACGCTTATAGTTACATTACGCACGGTAGTATTAATTAGTACGAACTGGTCACCAATTAATGTAAAAACATATTACTCTTTAAGGATTTGCGTACTGCTCTGTCGGCCGTATATTGCTCTCTACATTTAAAAATAAACTTTGACTAAGTGTCATTTAAAATGTAAAAGCCTCATGGTTAGGTGTGCAAGTTAAATTTATTAAACTTTTTTTTTTCTTCCATTCGCCTCGAAACTCCTGCATTACATGATGTATGAGTTTCAGTCAAAATGAATATCGTACACTTTTCAAGCAAAGACCGGTAAATGATTTTTTTAATTCAACGAGGGTATTTGCTTTGCTGTTTCCCTGTCAGCGTTGCCCCAGAATACCCGCATAAAGTTAACCATTAAATATCACTATTATTCTTCTTTGCTTGTGTTCCATGTTAAAGGACCTCGTCGTCGCAAAATTGCTTTCGCCAGTGACTCAGATTATTTTGTCTTGCTGAATCGTTGTACAACTATCTATTTGGGGACATTCACGCAATTCATTTAATCAAGTCTGAGCACTGCTCGAATATAGTCTAAATAACTGAAGTCTCCCTTTTTAAAGTAACCAAATGAATTTGGTTTAATTGACTGAGTTCCACTCTAAAGACAAATACTAAATCATTGCAAAATCACAATTCCACCACTCCAATTAAGCCTTAAACGGCAAAATAAAATATTTAAATCAATGTCCTGTAATGCGTTCGATCCATTCCGCCGTGAGTATTCTGCATAAAATAAAAATGCATAATTTCAAGAATTTTAAGTAACAAAATGTTGCGTCGGTTGTCCACATTATAATGTTACAAGTCCGTTACTCCAGAAGACCGATTCAGTTATTTTAGGGATTTAAATATAAAAAAGTACCACCACAAATACCACCTGGATAAACAGTTTCGAATGTAGATTTTTTTTAAAAAAAAAAAACCTTATCTGCAATTTAAACGTTCCCGTTCGTATTTCACCCAAACTAGATCAAAACACGCCCTCCGTCCTATTTAGGACGACGAACCTTGATAAACCGCTGTTAATTATAATAGTGTGAAGTATAATAATGCGGTCACTAGTAGTTCTATTTCAATCAATTTGAAAATGTGTATAATAAAATCAATTACATTAAATATTTTCAGAAGGGCTGCATACATTGAAGAACGTATTTAAATGTAGGGGAATAAGAGGTTCTGGATTTATTCGTAACTTCTTATCCACCACAAAGTCACTTTAACTCTTAGCTCGAGTTATGTTCTACATAAATGAGGATGATTTGATATTTCAATTAGCGTATTTTAACACTAACATTTTAATTCTGTTATGTAGGTATGTGTGGACTACATGTGTGGCGAAAAATCGTATGGTCCGCGAATAAATGACTTATTAAATTTGATACCCATGTAACCAGCGACACTGAAAGTCAAAAGAGACATCTTTGTATATCAAATTCACGAATGCTTTAATATACTCCATACTAGTTTCACGGTATCCCAGCGTTTCAAAGGTCGTATGTGTTATGTGGTGATTTAAAACTGAAGTTCCGATATGTATTACATACGCACACACAAATATTATACACTGATTAAAAAACACACACATCACAATACTCATTACATAAAATTCAAAACAAACCAATGAGCAATAGTTTGTGTAGTCTTCAGTTTACCATTCTGAATAGAGAACGGACAGATACTCAGAGATCGTTCTGTTCAGTCCCTGTTAGTTTCTTAGGACCAGTGAATTTCAGTACCTGTAGAACTCTTTGAATTAGCTTGTCTCATTTTTCGAAGTTCAGTGTCGACGAGATACCTCGCCAGACAGCTGCTGTCCAAGGATGCACACTCTTCAGAATGCTCTGCTCTCACAGCAGTACCATCCAGATGCCAGCCACACCGATGTCCAAGTTCACTGGGCCGACTGCCATGAAAATCCACGGCACCAATGCCTCCGCAGAGGCCAGCACACCACCGTTTGACGTTCCAGTGTGGCACTGATTATTCTGCTAAGGATGAATTTGCAAGGTGAGGACAATACATATACAGACCAGTCATGAATTTACAGTGATGTAACACAAATGACATACTTCAGGAAATACCAACTTATGACCAAACTTCCTTGACAGTTAAACATTTTAAATCCAAAGCATGCAAATGGTTCATACAGTGAGATGAGCACAACTTGCAGAACAGCACCAACATGACCGGGGTGCTTATGAGTGGAGGATGACAGCGGAAGGGCCCAGCTTTGCAAGAGTAAACTTCGCAAAGAAAGGACAGATAAAGCACTTAAAACAGCTTACACACACAGGGAAAGAAATGAGCTTATATGTACCAAAAAAAAAAAAAAAAACACACACACCATTTAGTCAGAAAGTACATTACTTTTTCATTCAGTCATTTAAAGCAAGTTTTTTTATTCGCGGGTGTCCAGCTAATTAAGACAAGTCTCAGTTTCACTCAATGTCCCCAGAGATGTAATTCACTGTTTATGTTATACCAAATTCTCAATGAAAGGGAAAGCCCAAATTTGTAAATCAATTGTTTATTATGACAAAGCACAGATCAGTACAAAAATGCACATTTAAATACAGGTTACATTAAACAAGTATTATCTACTCGGCTATACAGGCTTTATACCTAACAGTTTAAAAGCAAACAAATTACTGAATTGTGAAACTTTTGTGAAGAAAAGCAAACATCAGCGAGTGTTAATTTAGCTACTCTATGTAGAATCTGCAATCAAATGACAGCAACAGAAATGTATTTACCTTAAGCAAACCAACAGCAGCACTTTCTTGCCATCACCTCACCCTGTTCTGCTGATCCCTGTGACGTGTAAGACTCCTGATCTCAGCCCAGCAGCCCCCAGTGACAGCGTTGAGACAGCAGCTGATGGATCGGCTGGCTTCACTTCAGCAGCACGATCAATACTGGAGGCATCAGAAGTGGTTTAACTCCAATATTTACGTGCTGCTAGAGCGAGGCGGCCAGTGTGTATGTGTGTGGGGTGCTGGTGGTGGGTGGGGGGTGGGTGGGAACACGACGGCATCCCCAGCCTCTCTCTCCTGGGCTTGGTCCACTTATGTGCTGCTTGTCAGCTTGCAGTCTTATTTCCTGCAAGCTGCTTGCCAGGGCCTGTCTGCCTGGTGTTATTGCTGCAGCACAGCATGGCCTGCATCCCCGTATGACCCACAAACCATTCTGTGCTGCTACAGCACCACCAGGCCTGGCCCGTGCACTTCCCTCTTCTCTCCCGCTCTCCCTTTCGTCGTCTCCTCTTAGTCTCTCTTGCTCCTTCCCCCCCCCACCCACAGGCGTGCTCGCTCACTTGCTCTCTCTCTCTCTCTCCCTCCCTCTGTCACACACATACGCACACCAGAGGCCAGGGTTTGACGACATCTGAAATACAAGAACAAGAATGACATGAATGAGCGCAACCTCTACATGAAAAATAAACTTCACAGTTGTACCAGTTGGTTAAATAAATTGCTCCTGGTTAAACACCAGCCTATACAGAACAATTATCCATTAGCATAAATGAATAGGAGTGATCTATTACAGCAATCATTTGACAGAAAATTGCAGAAAACTACCTTTATCACATCAATTACAACAGTTAGTGTTACACACATGCACATGCTCTACTAGTTACGCAAAACAAAGCTCTTGACTGAGCTGCTGCTTAGTGTCAGCCAACATCGATGCCTATGTTAAGGGCTCCAAGTCATCCAAAACCCTGTTCCCTGAACCAATTCCCATCCAAAAATACGTGGACACGCCCCTTTGTGTGAGCACTCCCAGCCAACCCTGCTGCATGCTGGCTAAAGACAATGAAACAGAGGATGGCCAAAAGCCTTTGGTATAATGAATGGTTATTGTAACATGAGAATCTGCAATTAGTGCCATCCACTAGGCAGATGCAATGGAAGCTGACACAATCCAAACTACCTATCTGGCAAAATTGTTACGAGGTTAGACCCAAAACATGCTTACCAAATGAAACCTAATGCATCAGAACCCTTCTCTCTGTTCGAATGCAATAAAATACTATTTTAAATTTGCCCGAAGTGAAAAATTCAGCCAAGAGCCTGCAAGTATCTCGGTTCAAAGTGACTAGGCACAAGTTGACAAATTTCTCACACCTTTGGTGGATGTACCTTTACACAGAATAAGGTATTTTAATGTATTTAGGTAAAGCCCAAAGATAAAGAAAAAAAACTGCTGTTCATTCCTAAAAGCATAAAAATAAGCAACTAAATTGGGTAGCCTCTGAAACCTGGCTTTTGTTAAAAAGTATTTCATTTCCATGTCATTAAAGAAAAGCTTACAAGGCTCAAGTAAATCAAGTCTGCCAGGAAATTCTGTATAACCTACTAGTCAGAGGTTTTACTTTTTGTTTAATCACGGTAAAATTGATTGCCTCAAATTAACAGCTAAAACTCTGCAATGTCTTTGCAGTTCCCAGATGGGAATTTACAAACACCAATTATAGGATCTGAAAACTGACTAAAAAATGCATTTATAGTCATGCTCACCACATGCTATGCATATGTACAGTAGCACTTGCTAGATGCACACAAGTTCGTATTTTGTCCTATACAAGTCACCATTCAAAACTGGTATATGTTAGACATTTTAGGTCCTAAGAGGCACCATTCAACTAAAAATAGGGGTAAGAAATTTAAATTCATAATTTACATACCTAATTTAGGTGAAACACAGCTGACAGGTAAATAAAGCCAGCACCCAAATGGATTCACCAAGGTCAATTTGATCTCAGGAACAACTGGATTCCCCATCCCTTTACAATACAAGCCATTCAAAGTACTTTAAAAATTTCAAAAATTCCTTGTTTTTAAAAATAAGAACCTCATTTTCACATAATCAGTAAGAATGCTGCTCCACTCACAAGGTTCACACTGCAGGACAAATGACCAACCACAATAAGGAACATAATGCATAGGCACAGGGAAAACATAAGTAACAACCTATGTGTAAGTATATTTGACATGATCAGCTGTCAGTGTATTGGACTGTCATAAGACAGACTTATAAAATTAGGGCAGATCTCTGATAAAAATCTGTTATAAGCTGGACACCACAATCTCCATGACATCTCTTAACCGTAGTGCATTTAGCTAACAAAACATTTTTTTTCCAGTTGGTTAAAAACCAACCAGAAAGGGGGGGGGGGATTCTCCATGATGACAATATTTATCAGCCATCATCTACAATGAACAAAGTCCTGAGCTAGACAGACAAAAAGGGGATGATTAGGGGGCAAAGCAGGATCCACAGTTTCATCGGGTCCAGACTAGATAGTGCTTCATAAAGCACCACATAAAAAGGCTTGAAAACTTAAAAAAAAAAATTTAAAACATTGCTTCAAGTTCAGAAGGTTGTAAATGGTACAATACAAAATTGTTACCACACAAAGTCAGTTATTTGAGAATGGTGAAGAAGGTGCTCTTAAAATATTGTGAAGTTAATTAAATGAATGAATCTATGGGAAAGACAAAAAGGCCACATTTCAAAATGTCTGCAGAAGTGCAAACATACACTATAATCAACCCACAAGCAGTGAGAGGAAGAAACATTTAAAATCCTATAGACAAAATAGAAATGCATTGAAATTTAGCAGAATGCAAATTTAATCCCATACTAAATGCCACAAAAAGCTGAATCTAAGCACTTAACAAATGTGAAACTTTGTAACTGCACATTTTTCCTTCTGTAAAACCTGGCTGCATCTAAGAGTTAAACACTACAAAAGCAATGCTGCCATTGATCCAATACCACAGTGAAACAGAGGTATGACTTTATGGGTATAAGCGATTTGACATCTGACTTTGATTAATTTGAATGCCAGTTACAGAAATCTTGCTATAGGTATTAGCACCATAATTGCAAGCCGAAAACTAAAATATTAGAAGTGGTAAATTAGACCTAGTTTTGTTACATGCGCATCTAAATTTCATCCCAGTGGGTAATCACTGACACCACCAAAATTTGTTTAAAATATGTGTCAATACAGTAACAGTGATATCCGTGATATGCTCCAATGACAGCCAAATAAGGACACACGTACAACCCCTAATCAAAATGCTTAAAGCTTTTTCAAAACTACTGCACTGCAAATCATAGTTCCTTTAAAGACAGTCTGACAAACAAAATTAACTGGAGGTTTTTACTTGTAATCATGTTTAAAAACAAAACTGAATACATTTAAAGTACTTGATATCTACTGCATTAAACACAAAAATCAACCAGAGGCATTAAAAAAATTATAAATTGCTAACAAATATTTTAATGCTTTTATATAAATCCTTAAATGTATACCATGCTGACTATGAGGGTTCAATGTCCATTTTCATCTGAAAGAGTGAACAGAATGGCTATTTAGACCAAGTCGAGAGGTAGAAGGGTGTTTCTTGTAATTACCACTGGGCTGTTTCAAAAAATCTTCCCTATTTATTAAAAAAACAAACAAAAAAAAAAAAAAAAACTTGTGGGTGTCAGGCCTACATAAACACACAGAGTTACCTTTACATTCACTCAAACTCATGCACACTGAAGCACACTTCCTCCTGCACTGTAGCCATGTCATAAAAATCACAAACAACCATTAAAATTATACAATTACACATCTGGAAAAATGAAATAATCACAAACCACTACTTTGCTCTTATGCTCCTCCCCCACAACACACAAAAAAGGTATAGGCATAAAAACACACTAAATATTTCTTAAGGCTTGCATCACACCATAGCTACTAGTGACTCTCAGATTACACCTTTGTACCTACATTTAAGTTTTTCATGTGGTGTGCAAAAGCTTTATAATTTAAAGCTGTAGAAAAGTTCAACTGCTGTAGAACCTAGACTGAAAAACAGAAAAAGGTGCACTTATAGCAACTTTCACAGATTAAATCAGAGCATTTGAAATATCCTTTACAAACGTATTTTCCCACTGAACTCATTAAATGACTGAAGCTGGTTTTCACATTTGTGACATTTCACTTGATTTCGGTAACAGCACATTTTTACTGATTTAACACAAAGCACTTTGTTTGTCATTCAGTATATCAAACTGCTAAAATAATCATTAAGGTGATTAAAAACATAAAAAATACAAAGACCCAATATTTCTCAGTGCTAATTGGAAGTGTTGTCATTAGAACAAACATTGTAAAATTATATCTTAACTCATCAGTAAGACTTCCATAGAACAATGGATTTGCGATAGGATACACTGCTTCAACACAATTAAACACTATTATCACACATAAAAATGAGCTTAAAAGAAATAAATGAAATAAGATATAAATATAAGACATGAAAATTTCCCCTTAAGCTCAATTAAAAAAATAAAAA
>JAABNX020000088.1:456067-476701 GCA_015163995.2 Mormyrus lacerda
TGGCATCTCGAGTCACTCAATTTACTGCGACGGGGGGGGCGGGCCACATTATAGTGTTTATGGAGCACTCTGGCCAACTCCCTACCATGTTAGGATCTGAAAATCACACTTTCCCTCGCACTTCTTTCTGGATAATATTAATTATAACAAAATATGACCCACCTTCTAGTCAGACATTTCCCCGCAAAAAAACTTTACTTAAAGTGTGAAACGTACACTTATGGCTAAGTCAAATAACGCTGCAGAAGACTTAACTACTCATAAAAACCTGCACACGAGCTTTACTTACGTAGCTAGTTGTACCAAGAAGGGTAGGTTACGAGGGCTAATATACAAATTAGTAGTCTAGCTATGACTAACATTACAAAGTGACCAACCACCCAGACTTGCCACCATTAACACAAACTTCAAGCTTGCCACGCTGGTCACTTAGTCGCCCACAGTAATATAAATGACCAGCCGTAGCAGTGAACTATCCAACATGTGATATTTTTTTCTTGGAACAAAAAGCGAGCCAACATCGGAGATACCTACTGTGCGTTGGCAATTGCTGACAGCAAATGGACATAGATCAACGCCACATGAACTACCGCTATTTAACATACTAAGCAGCTAACCGGTTACACGGCGATAGAAGACAAGCAAAAACAAAGGCGGCTGGACGGCAATATGTAAAACGCAAGAGGGGAGATGCAGCCCAGGCGACTTACCTTAAAAATGGGGTCAAAAGTGCCCTTTTTAAAAATCGTACGGTCCGTTTGATAGCCAGCTGTCCAATCCCACAACAAACTTCTCAAAATACACAAAAATGCGCTCTTCCGAAAAGCATCAACTCCCAGTACCAAATCCCAAAAAAGAAAATAAAAGTACCACATAAAAAAAGAACAAGCAAACGTTTGGTATTTTAGTTTAAAATTAATAATGGATAAGGCAGACGATTCGAGGCTGGCAGTGAAGCAAACGGTGATGGTGCGGTACTGAGGTACGCGATGACAGCCCTACAGACCGCACAGCCTCCGCTCCCGCTCAAATTTAACGGTAAAAAAACCCCGACTGGCCCGAGTCCAGTGCCCCGGTGGCTGCAGCCGACTCGTCCGCCATGGAAATGTTTTTTAAGTATTTTTAAATATTTTTTAGCAGCAGTCAGATTTTTTTTTCCAGAAAAAAAAACAACGCCGGATTTCCAACGTAACAGGCGAAGCCAGCCAGGACCCGCTTTCATCTTTCTAACGTTTTCTTTCTACTGCTCGATCATCTCCGATTCCTTTAGTCATGGTGTTGCTCGCAAAAAGCTTTAGAAAATATATTCGCGTAATTGTTCAGCCCGTATTTTTCTAAGAAACAAAGCGGTTCCGATCAGCGGGACCGTTCCCCCGCACACTGCCGCTCTCTACCCCGCTGCTGTTGATGTAATCGCTATCCACTCGAAAATGGCGCCGAAAACGACTCTCTTCATTCAAATTCGGTGGGGCCGCCCCCCCCTCCCCTCGCCGGACGGGCATGCCGGGAATCGGCCCTCTCTCGCTGATTGGCTGAGGGAGAAACGCGCTCTCGGACGGGCTCACCACCCACCCACGTCCCCCTCAGCCGGGTAACTGTGAGATTAAGTTAACTCATTGAGTGCCAAAGCACAATGTCAGTCTGTTCTGTTAATGATAAAAACACACATTAAGAGAAAAATTAATTATATAACTAAAGACAATGTACAACTATTGTTACCTAGATGCATAACTCATATAAGTGAAAATGTCTAACAGAAATGTAATGTCTTCCAGGTCGAATACACACAGCGAAAGCGCACAGTACCTATATCAAGTCTTCCTAACGAAGCGAACTGGTATTAACCCGATTTTTCCCATCCCCACCCCCTCTCCTCCTCCGCCAAATAAGGGGTGTACGCAAGTTAACGCTGTGTGGTTCTAAATAAGCATATATGTCTGCTCTGAATGCATTTTGATGCTGTAACTATGATGCGTTTTATTTGGCAATACACTAACCTGTGTCGTTATGTATTCCGGGTTCGGTATCAGACGGGTTTTGCTGTAGCAGCAGGGGAGCGCGCTTCCCGAGAGTACCGCGACAAGTTGTTACGTCAAAATTATTTTGAGAATACTACCCGAAAAGACACAACGTATCAGTTGCGGCTAACGATATTTCATTCGTTCTATCAGAATGTTTGCACTACCACTTAATTGCAAGGAGTGTTAAGGCAGTAGATAACTTGAAGTGGATCGTATGGTGGTCTGCATCGGTACAGCGGCACTCCGCCCCGCTGATGCTACGTGTGGTGATTGGGAAAACAGTAAAAAGAAACCCGAGCCAAATTCGCACTCCAACCGACACCGATCCCATGAGTTCACCTGAGACTTTTTTTAAACATTTGTTTTCCGGGGAGTTCTACCGCAAATGGCTTTTACACGCTTCAAAGAAGAACGGAACTGCTCATGTCAGGAGCAACGCTCGACGCTAACAGCATTGTTTCTCTCAACCTGAATTGCAAGGACACGCTACGATTGCAATGAGATCGGTTTATTACAGTAGCTGGAATTGTCCTTTTACTTGCACACGTAAAAATTGGATACTGTTTGTGTTCTTACGTCAGTCATATTTACTTGTAAACGTTTGGTTCGCTTGTTTTTGTTCAATTCGCCCGAAGTCGCGTATGTGGGGAATTAGAGGCAGATGGCAGTATCATGTCTGAAAATACGGGAGCGTTGGTGGAGGTTAGGGCGCATCCGCACAGTCACAGCGGGACGAGGATCTACATTCTGGACCGATTCCCATTGTTTTCACACCCATAAAAGACACTAAGTGTGCTTTTAGGTTAACTCATCTCTACGTGTTTCATTACATTGGCAGCTAAGGAACGCGTGTAAATGTAGGTAAATGCTTTGTCGTATGCCGTACGTATGGGTTTCCATACATTTCCAATATTTTGGAACAAAACACCGCACGAAGCCCCCGAAGCATGTGTACAGGAGAATAAGTAACGGAAACACAAGTTCCGCCACTTGCTAAGACCAGCCTTCCGTACTGTTACTAAAGAGTCAACAGCGATTCTTCTCTGTTTCACTTCAAATGTGCGTATAAGTATCGATGTTCGACATCTGAAGTTAGTATTATAGTATAGCCATGTATAATTTCCGTCTGGACCTTGTCGTATTCTTATCAGAATGTTTCAAGATGTAGGAGTAATGAGTATTTGGTAAAAGTCAGCCTCTACTGACTTGAAATGTTTAATTTGACAGTCCTGAATATGGCCTTGGTAATGTGGTCAGTGGTGTGCAAAGTAACAGAGCAAGGAAAAAGCAGATACACTTCCTGGCTGTGTATGAAGGGTATGCTGTTAAGTGTATAAAATACCTCAGATTAAACTATACAGCATCAGTTTGGATTATTATAGACTGAATATTTGTTGTGTCTGGAAAAGTTAAGTCTCTGAAACTTGTCAAATATTCAGTGACAGTAAAACTAATGTCTTCTGAAGCTATATATAAATACCTCAGAAATACCCAGGGAATTCCCTATCTACAACAGGGTACATTTCCTAAATGCACACCTGAGTTTCCTGCATGGTTACAATGCATTCCAGGCTGTATAATTTGTCTCTCTCACGCTCGCTTTTTGGAGGGAAATGCACACCAATGCAAGTATAGACGCACTGTAATACACTATCTGATGGAACAGTCCATATATTAAATCCAGGCCAGTCACAGAGAGCTAATACCAAGGCTCCCAGCATTCATTATGATGGAGAAAGTATTCAGAAGCAATTGCTTTATGATGGCTGAGTAACTGCTACTGCTTATCTATGAGGAATACACAGAAAACAGAGTGCATTGTTTTGAGACATTAGTAGCCAGCATGTTTTCAATGCTATTGATTTTATAACTTTTATAGCCAAATATTGCACTTTAAAGTGACAAACACATGGAAACTTAGCAATAATCTGCAGGCTTTCTATCAAATACCCGTTTACAATAAAAGTGTGAATGGTTAAAAATCCCTTTGTTACTTTTTTGTCATCTTATTGTTAGAATGTTAAATATTATAAAAATATTTATGGGAGTAACTCATTAAAAATAAAATGACATGTTTTCTATATGCCAAAAAACTCTCAAACAAACATCAAACTCTCCCAGTTCACAGTACTGCATGACTCGCCTGCCCTCTCCAGTGTGTTTAGACAGTGTTGTCCTAAACGCACAGTCATACCACAGGTGCAGTAGCCAGTAGCCTGACCGTTAAGAACACAGATGGTTGCTGGGTGAGTGCCATGGGGCAACAATACATAATGAGATACCTGCAGAACCGTGTTATAGAAAACTGCATGTTATGAACCCATTTAGGGTTACAAACTCAAAACACTGAAAATGTCTTTGAGAAAGGATTAAATAGAATATTAGTCAGAGGAACGACGTGGGACTTTCTGAAAATCTTACAGCATGATGCTGACAGGAATTGATTTAAAAATTATAATGTTTTTGCTATTTCCCCTATAGCAAATATATTTCCCTTTTTGCCATTTTAATTCCAATTAATATAGCTTATATTACGTTATGATATGGTCCCCCATTTCTGCTAATTTCTAATGTACAAAGCTGAACATGACAATTATATTGTTAGGGTGAATTAAAATAGCATAGCTGCCTACTTGAGATTGAGTTTAAGGATGTGAATAAAAACTCACAGCTTGATTAACTACATTATTCTTAGTTATTGTTAGAACATTGAATGACAGCAACAAAATAACAAAGGTTTGTTATTCATCAGTGTATCTAGGTGTCTGTGGGGAACATAGAAATTCACAAAGTTGCTCAGCACCCTGTCTTTGGGATGACACTCCGGATGTGAATGATGCCCATTTACCCCTGGGTCACACTGACAGAGACAGAAGGACAAAAAGTTCCCGCCAAAAGCAAACAAAGTTTAGGTTAAAGTACATCTTACAGACATGATATTCTCCCAGAAATAAAACCATGGGTAAAACCTGTATTTTAGACTAGTCAAGTCACAAAACATCTACACTTCTAGATGCCACTAGTATTTTTGGAGAGGGCAAAGAGCTCTGAAAAAAACAAGTCTACTAATGTAAACATACCTGTAGCCGAACACCAAAGAAATGTTGATATCATACAGACTGAATCTGTCTCATCATTTGAGATTTACCTATTAACAATATGCCATATCAGATATTCCCAACACATTAAAAAAGTAACTACTGCACATAATTATATAACAATATCTTATAATGCCTCTTAAGTACGATGAGGTTATTGTCAGATATTTTATCCAGTGTGATCCAAGTGCACTTTCCCTGCACTCAAATCACTTCTGCTTACTGCCAAATAATTACGATATGCTGTTAAAAATAAGAAACAACGGAAGCCATAGACAGTGTGCATAACTACGCACAGCCAGATAAAGGGCACACTTTGGGGCCTTCCAGTGCATCTCCTTCACTGCTTGAACAATACAGTGATACCCCACAATCTGAGAGTGTGCAGGGGCTGCAGGGGTGGGGGAAGGTGGGGAGGGTCATGGGTCTTCTTCTCCCATTGATGCACTGAGGGATTCCCCTCCTTCCTCTTGTTCCCCTTGTCAAAGACATCAGTAGCAGCTGGACCCCTTAACCATGTCGTAACAGCAAGAAAGGGGCTCAGGGGTGGAGGGTGCAGGAGGGGGGAGTGTGCGTGCACGTATGGAAGGCTGCATCTCCTATTGTAGCTCGGGCCAGCACACTTCAGTGACAACACATCCATCAACAGCCAATAGTTGCCAGCAATTCACCCTGAAAACACAACAGTGACCTTTGACCTCTTAACCAAAAAGAAGTAAAGTTCCTCAATCACACCATGAGTTCCCTGCTAAGGATCTCAGGGACTTCCCTCCCTAAAGAGACACCCTGCTGGACCAATGGCTTTAGTGACTACTTCACCCGTGTGAATTTTGTGTACATTTCATGTGAATAAAGACCAATTACAGTCTGAAAAAGACAATAGCATCTTCATTTTATATATTCAAAGGTGAAAGTAATAGCCTTTGTTAAAGGACCCAGGTTCATAGCTCAATACAAAACAACTTGCCACAAAATCTGAAGAGTTAATTAAAAACACACTTTCCTTTGTGGAGAAATAAATCACCATTTGACCTACAATTAACCAGTATGAGGATCCTACTGCCTATAAATGCATGTGAATGATGACTGCAGAAAATGAATCCTACACAACACTTATTAGTGGAGTAAGGTAACAACTGCTGAGAAAAGGAAACCTGCTGAACCACATATTCCTTGGACAATTAATTTGATTCACTAGAGCATACCTCATATGTGTAAAACTTTATGAAATGCAGGAGTACAGAAATGCATAAAACAATAACAATAGCCTTAGACCGTAAATTATACCGCCTTATACCACCACAGCTACAGACTGAGCTTTGTTTGAGTTACTAGAAAAATACTTTTGCTTCCTATGAATACAATTTAAAACCGAAAGCAGGAAACTGCGCAGCCGAGCTTCCAGCGGTGAGTTATGCATGATACTAGTGGAAAGCGCGATGTCGCTTTGTTGTGCTTGATTGTTTTGGACGACACACCAAGGTAAATTCCTCGTAGGCCTGTGTAAAATTCGTATTCGTATTTTACGCATAAAATTGCTCGACGGTTCATTTCGATTGTCGATGAGCCACATTCACTACAGGTTTATCTAAAAAAAAAAAAAACAACAAACTGCATCTATGCGGATAATATAACAAGTGAATTTTACGTTGTCGAAATAATCTCGAATAAACGTTAAAATAATTCCACAGGCACATTACTTAAATACATATAAATTACAATGACGTTAAGACCAATCACAAAACGTCCGGTTGCTTTCCTCAAACGTCATATAGATTCAAAAACTAAGATTTAGTTATTCGGAAGAAAAAACAAGTTCAAATCTGAGACAACTGTTGAAATTAAAAATTACGTCGCATACAGTTGGCCTGTATGCCGGTGGTTTTCATCAGGTATATGTCGTGTGCGTAATTGATTTCAAAGTATAATGTTATTACAAGAAATATAACCAATCATTTATTAAACAGAAATATAAATTATTTTATGACTTTAAACTACAATGGATTTAAAAGCCAAATACAAAAACTCGAACGGGTAATAACCAATAGGCCTAGTGAAGCAACAAATGAAATTGCGGGTTAGATTACCATATACAGGCCAGAAAGGTACTGTGAACAGGAAACTAAATGTTGCTCTGCCAAAATTGTTCTAAATTAAATATTCATGAGACAGCGTAAAGCCCTGCGTCGTTTTACTATGACAAGGTCGTTTTCAACAAATTACTACCTATTTCTGGAGTTATCATTTCGACATAAAGGCCTAAAATGTATTATCTATATGTGAGCACTTCATGCGACCCCCGAAAAAAATGCCAAGTAGACGGTTTGTTCTAAATTTAGTTTATCCTGAATTTAATTAATAAATAAATCTACAAGCCTTCCAAAATAAGGTTATATGCGGGTTCTTTATGCGTTGTGCAACGATACCCTCCACGCTTAATATATTGGAAATGACTAGGTTTACACTATAAAACTATTTCCAGGTGTAAATATGAGTATTTAAACACGTTGAATCTCAAAACATCAATGTAATGATTTTGTTTTGCCGTTCGAACTTCCGCCACGGAAACAAGGTGTATTTTGAGATAGCTCAAACAGTAATAATAAATAACACAACCAGATATCACAAAAGTGGTTGCATTAAAAGCAACTGAATATCTTAAGCACATTTTTGACAACTGCGGGGTCGAATTAGCCATTTTTAATAATAATAACAATTTTTTACATCCTCACTACATCTCATTATTTCTGTAAATTATAATGACCTTTCTCTTAACTGCAAAAAAAACCAACATGCATAGAACCTTTGAACCATAAAAACAAACTAATTCAAAATCAGAAAAATTCAGAATTTGAAAAGAGCGCCATTCTTTCCAACAAAGCACAGGGAGAAAGTGCCTGCGATGCCCCCCTAAATTTGCGAACGCGTAGAAGAGCAGCAGCGAACGCTCAGCGGTGAGCTCGGCGCTCCAGCGGATGTCCCGCCCCTTGCGCCTTCTCGCACTGCGATGATGTAACCACTTTCCAAATTTAGCGTGTTGCCGATGCTTCAGAAGTTTCTCCGCTGGTCGGAGGTGCTGTCTGTTACGCTACGTCATAACAATCGTGTTATTATTGTAAACAGTCCGCCTGCTTTCCACTGTCGTGCTCCACCAAGCCTAAGTGTCTGTAGTCCTTTGTTCAAATAGGCTTGCGAAAATATCTACGGGAGGAACCTTTATAGATAGGAGGTTTTTTTCCGTGGAAAGACAGCACGATAACACATGTAGTGCACGTGCAGTAAATAAGAACTATTTTGCATTTCTGTAACTTAACTGGATCTTGTAATTAATGTAAAAGTAAACACATCATAGCTATCTATCATGATGTCGCGCCGGCATCAAGCGTCTTCGAAAACTATTTTAATGTAATGTTCAAATTAACAAATGTCTTAACCCACACATCGGCGTTTCAATGAGATTCGTGATATAAATGTAATTTCTAAATGATCAGAACAAACATCAATCATTAACCACCAAACAGTAGCGAAAAGCTAAATCTGAACTCAAAAAGACAGGTTCGTTAGTAAACTAAGTCCTATTCACATTACTATGAATCAATTTAATTACGTCATCTTGTTTTTCCATCCGCTACAACTGTAGTTACAGTGGGTTGGATGTTTACCTCTTTTAAAGCTACAGGATTTTTAATCAATGAACCTCGTGTTTCCTATTGCCAGGCGTTGCTAACCAACTTCAATGTTAAGATATTAAAACCCGCATTGGTCTATACATCATTTTAATAAGCAAACGAAGTGCTTACCTAAAACTCAATCCATATACTTGGAAATAGTATGAGAAGCAAATACGAAAAGAAAAGCTTGCTTAATGCCACTTACTTGAGCGCCGCTGAAAGCTGGAAAGCGGAGTCTGTCCAAATGTGCAAGTCGACGCGTTGCTTTTAATGACAAAATTTATATTCCAATTCGACATTTCCATTTGTTCGGAAATAAAGACTAGTGCTTGTTTTAAAATGCAGTTTCACCAAGCTTCAAGGAAGTTGTCCTTTTGTTCCAGTATTTATACATTGCGTCAATGTTGCGAAAAGAGGCGGAGCGGCGGCACTTCGACAAAAAATCCGCGCACACAACCTTATGTACACAAAAACTAAACCCTCCACCCTGCCAAAATCGCCGGATCGGATTAGATCACGTGTCCTGGAATGTCCACCATGTATTCACATGGCGACACTTCAACTCGGAGGCGTAGGGCACACGCTACAGGGAAGAGACTGGGGAAGAGATGCGCTTATGGATTTGGAAGGAAACGCGAATTGTCAACCGCGTCCTCGCCGAGCGCCGCAATTAGCTACGAGATCGGCGTATAGAGAGCAAGTGTGTGAGTTTATGTTAGGTAGGTTGAGGAAGCCCTTTTACGCACAGACAAGACACTGTATTTCTATAAGTACGAGGGTGTTCCTTATCTCACTACGTAATATAGAGTAGGATGGCCGTTTCTGTGGATTCGACTTAAATGATTGACACTGTGTAATGTTAAAGGGAGGTGAAGCAGCCTTTTGTCGTTGTTACAGAGTAGTTGCATCAGAAAGTTTATTGATTTCCTTCCACCGAAAGAACGTATTCCTTGTTATATTCTGTGTTCATTGTATCCGTGCAAAACCATACTATCAAATGACACCGTGTATATCCAATTGAAAAAAGTGCTTTTTAAAGCTTAAAGAGAATTTCTACGATTTCAACTGTTTAATGATCTACCACGGCATATTATTAATTCTGTACTTGACACGGAACGGACCTGTACCATTCCCTCACTGGCGTCTTTCTTGGACGCTTTGGTGAGGTGCCAGTCGACTATGCTCTTCGCTTGAGGCCTAAGTGCCTTTTTTTTAGCGGTGCAACTAAATTGTCCTTGTAGTCTTTCAACAACTTGTCGTTTGCAGCCCGCAACAATTTTTTAAGTATTCTACGTGGAAGATTTGATGAATTGTGTTCGTTAATACTTGGAAATGCCAGTTCAGATTAAATTATTCATGAATAGGCTATTTGTCCTACACGGATAGGAAATGGGTAATGAATTCGTGAACGAAGTAAACAGGTCCAGGTTACGAATTCATTAAATTCTAAAATATCTGTGATGGTATTTTAACATTAAAACATAGTTCTTCCGTGATCTTAAAACAAGTACTTCGTGCTGTGATTAGTCGTCGTAACGCTATTACAGCTTTGAATTGCGCTTCAAATACAGTTGAAAATGTATAGAAGTATATGTACTTATGTATTATTTACAGCTGTGAAAATAATTTTATAATTTTAAATAACAAGGGTAAAAAATAAAAATCTTTTTCAGTCATACAACTCGTCAGTTTCTTAATATAACATCACGTTAAATTCACACAATACTGCAAAGTAGCCTAGTAAGAAAACAGTATAAGTAAAATAATCCTAAGTTAATTTATAAGGAGGTAGAACTTTCCCCTTCAAAAAACTCTTGACCCAATTCCTCTTGGTATTTGAATGCTGGACATATAACGGGTGAATGTATCACAGCGGCATCAGACCTTGGCGTGCAGTCTTCTGTGGCTTGTAATGTAAGCAACATTAATATTTCAACTTTTCAGCTTAGTTGACGCCATCATCTATGTAGATGTATATATAGGGACTGTGACATAACACCAATAACACGCAGAAAACAAGTAATATCCGCTATGTTTAAGGCAATTTAAAAAGTGCCCCATCTAGTTTACATTGATCAAAAGAAGACAATATTGGCTCGGTTCACAAAATAGTGTTGTTAGGTCTGTGAATGTGCACTTACACATTATTCAAATCTTTCAAATTTTGTACAATACCTGTCATGCATACATAATTCTGCAGTTTGAATTTTAGATTCTCAACTTAAAACCTAAGATGGTAAAATGAGAAAAGACATTATTTATATTTTCGCCACCCAGTTACTTTAAAGTTGTACAAACATATTTTTCAAGTAGCAAAACATTTAGGAAGTTAGCTTAAGAAGTTGGCAATGCGTGGAGGAGAAAAAAAATTGCCCTTGCACACTGCTGTTTGCACAGCTGAGGTGAGTGGTCGATACTTTCCAGCAATGAACTATTTCTGTGCTTACACGACCAAAAGACATTTTAGGATGAAGGTTACAAGCTATTTGTCTGAACGAAGGCAAATGGCCATTAAAAGCATCTGCCACGTTTTGGTCAGAATAGACGGATACAGATAAATAAATGACATGAATAAATGGGCACATAGGTAACCGAATCTGCTTTAAGGAAGCGCGGTTAATTTATGTGTGCCGCTATATTCTTGTCCATGTCTGCCTAGAAAACTTTTTAAACTCCTTCCCGGTGACGTCTTGAAGTTTTTAGTGTGCTTTAAATCTTGATTGCTTTTTTGATCGACATTTAATCATGTAATGTAATCCTCTCACGCTATGGAAGAGTCCATTTAAATCACCTTTTAGATATGAAAGAAATATTGACGCTGTAAACCTAATGCCATTGTGCTGATATCTACCTTAAACCAACTTCATCGCTCATTCTCTAAAAACTTCAGCTCTTTTAAAGCTTACCCTCACTTTTACAGTTCCCCGTGTCAGAGTAATTAAACGTCTACAGGACGTATATATCCGCGTAAATAAGGAACATGTATTTATATGTGACTTAAATGCGAGATAAAAGAGGCGTGAATATGTACCAAGACTTATCTATTTATAAAAGAAATTTCCGATGGCTTTATAGTAAATAGCAATATATTTCACCTGAATGTTTATATAATAGACAGTAAATCATTAATATTTAGCTCTAAACCAATCCACATAAACCTTGCAATTTGAACAACTTGAACAACCAAAACATTAACAAAAACATTTTACCAAGTGTATTTTTTTCATGCATTCATATAATAGTGTCCGTAGGTTTCATTGGGTCTATATATATATACACAGACATTACATATATAATATGTAATCATGCTTAATATAGCCCTAGACCAATGACTAAAGTACTATATCAACGACAACGCTTACTTGGTTTTTATTATACGGGCGTTTGTATGGTTGTATAATTATTATTGTCTAAAATAATGAGACTTTTATATCAAAAGAAACTTAATAGCGTTATTCTAGGTTAGGCTATCGGAGTGAGTTTTGGATTGTCTTAAAACCACGTGATGCAATTTATAAGCCAGGTGCAGTTACTACGGCAATTACATTATGAAACCAATTCTCAGTGATATAATGCATTTGTGTGAGTAGTTTTTGACAATATATTGTGTTTTTTTCTGATCTCTATCTTCGCATTGCTCGTTCCCCTCAATAACAAAGGGACAATTAATTCATACTGCACAAATTCAAACGTATCTATACGCAGCATGTTGGTTTCAGTTCAATTTATGATTTGGAAGGAGGATGTTTCAAGACTACACAAAAAGAAAACATTTTTCATTACATATTCATATAGTGTATTGTGTCTATATGTCATCTACTTTAAATATTTCAAATCCACAGAGGCTGCATATTTTGTATTAAGTCAAAAATAATCTAATTCGTTTTGAAAGAGAACATCTCAAGTAGACTCATTTAGAAATGTCTAAACAAAGACTCTTATTTCGTTTTTTTTAGTGGAATGAATATTTGCTACCTTTGGAAAATCACATTTAAAAACAAAAAATAATCTAGAAAACTATAAGAATGAATTTTTAAATCTTAAAATGTTGAAAAGGGATAATTTCTCAATAGCAACCATATTCTACGAATATGCCATAAACACAACGGTATTTAAAAACAAATATTCTCATTACTTCAATTGCATCTGTATAAATGCAATTGCTGCTTATGTACGATATTTTAATGCAGGGTAAGTACAGAAATAAGATGAACTCACTCTTTAATCAACATCCTTGCACAAATCATACAGAATAGTCTTATATCATATTGCTGACTAATAATATTGTCAGTAAATTGCTACGCAAGATAATGTGGTATATTTTACCCCACACCCCCAAAATGCTTTTAAGAATGTGTAAACTAAAATGAGTGTAAATGCGTACACACATTTAAAATATAACACCTTTAGACAACTATTTCTCCTTAAGAAATTTCGAAATAGTGTGGATCCGAAACTTTAAACACATCGGAATTCTATTATTTTTCTTTTTATCAGAGTGCAAAGTTTTAGCCTTGAGAAGGTTTGTGTTTTATTGCAAGCAATCGCTGTACTGATTTGAATGAATATTACGTGGATAAATAAAACGAATGAGATTGCAAGAGATGAAAGTTATTTTAAAGAGCATCTATAAACTACCGTTGTGACTGGTAATTTCAGGAGGATTTGCTATGACGGGTGCAAGAGAAAATAAAAATCCATTGAAGTCGTCGCTCATTTTCCAAGTCATTGCGAAAAGCGTCAGAATTCAGAATTAGCTAAACCATACAAATATTTCGAATATTCCGAAATATTACACATTTACATAATAATAGTATTCAAAGAATGTACAAAAGTTTCCCTTGATGTAAGATAGGTAAAAATTTCACTGTGAATTATATCAGTCAGAAAAGTAATAGCGTATGCTCATTTTGAAACTACGCTTCTTGAAACGCAATTGAAACAAAAATTGATTTTGAAGAACCGAGTATCTTGAGATACATATTTATGAACTCAAAACCACGGGTATCAATTGAAATAGTATTACTATCAGAAATCCTCAGCTGGAACAGAATATGTACAAAAATGAGGGTAACGTCAACAAAAGTGATAGTCATCCTTCAAGGAAAATCAACGTGAAATTTGAAAACGTAGGTATTATGTTTATAAAATTGCGAGTTGAATTGTTTTTAAAAAGTTTGATGTTTGCCTCGATCAGAATTTTTCTTGAACCAAAATCGTCTGTCAGGAACACCTCTTAAATCTTTGAAAGCAAATAGAAAATAATCAAGAGGAGCTGCAAACTACCGTGTAGGTTTTCCTCTTGGAATTTTAAGTGCTAACCTTAAATTTTACACAAAAACCATCTTTCACAAAAACTCCCACCCTGAAATTCCTAGGGGCTGAATATTTTGGAAATCAACAAGTGCCTTGCAGGCATGCATGTCTAGGATTTCATGCATAGCTACAAACAGCATGATGCTTTGTGGTGTACAGCAGATTAATAGAACAGTAACTTCAAATGAATGCCTTTCCTTAATTTTAGCCCTTAATGTATTTGGTTTGTTTCTGCAAGAGTACCACAGGACAACAAACAGTTATTTTTACTTGCTGAAGGACTGCCGCTCGGCATGCACTTCTGTACTTCGGTGTGTGTACCTTTTTCTCTGATTGTTACGTTTCTCAATTTCATTTACTCTTATGTGTCTGTGTAGGCAGGGCTTGTAGCAGAAATGTTAAGCATCCAAAGTGACCTATCTGATCCTGCATCTTCTTTTCTATAAGTCAGTCTGATACAGGGCCCTGCCAGGCCACAGCATGTCTAAGAAGAACCAGCATCCAGTTGTCATTGGTGCTACTTGCTCAGCATCTTATCTAGTTTCACCTTTTCAGGTGATAGTATCAAGCGCTTATCTTCACCTCTGGATGAAGAGTATTTGGGCACAAGGCATGACAGTGATATCTTCAAAGAGAAGCCAGGAATTTGTTGAGAGGCCCTGCCTTCTGTAAGCTAGATACAGTATTCCAACCCAGAATGTTGGCTGTCAGTGATTTACTGTTTGCAGCTACTGCAAAAAATGTAGCTGTCCTTCTAAGCTCACCTCTGTGTACTACTGACAGCAATGGCTTCAAGATGTCTAATAGCATCATGATATGAAAATATCTGTCCACGGTTCCAAGATTTTGGAGGGAAACATCCATCTGGTAACTGTAGAGCTACTTTCTCAGACTAGATATATAGATGGGATAAGTTCATAAGTAAGTACCATTTCTGTGGATGTAGCGAGTTTTGAAAGTTTAACAAAAGTTTTTTGCTGCACTACATGAGGACTGAGTGTGTTTTGGTTCTCGGTGCTGTAGCACATGATAACTTTGGTGGATTCATCTCAAAAATAGCTAAGCACTAAGTAAGTTTTGGAACTTTGGTCTTTGACTTTGGCAAGAGAACTTCTTGTGCAATAAAATATAACCTCTGTATATTTCACATAACAGCATCTGTACAGCTTTTATTAACTTAGCTTCACGCTGTGATTGGCAAGTACATGTTTAATACACCAAGCTTGAAATAAAAATCTGAGACAAAACATGCATTCTCTTTGTTTAAACTGCATCTATACAATCAGTCAAAGTCAATCAAAATCTCTGTTAATTACAGAAAGACTATATCAATTTTTAATTGACACTGTAAATTAAATTATAAGCTTCCATACTCGCATCCCATCTGCTTTGCTGGAATACTTAAAATACCACGGATTATCTATAGACCTAAAACAATGTAATTAGAATGCAAATGTACAGTGCAAATTTAGTGTTAAATATATGTATAAAACCTAGAAGTATCTTCACAAGTGTATATGATGAACATTCTCTATAAATAAGCTTCCCTAAAGAATATGATCATGAGTACTGCACATTCAAAAGAAAATATATCAGAACCATATACAACAAACTGGTAACTTATTTAGTAAAAAAACATAATATTACTGATATTAGATGTGTACACAGAATGAAATTTATGGATGCTGCAGCTTGACATTCATCTGATTAATTCTGTGTCACCATGCCTAGAAGTATGCTTTATACCCACCCCTAGCTTATATACACACCCCATTAATCATTAAAGAACATGTCAATGGCAATTGCATGAAACTGCACAATACTACTATCCATGCACCAGAAAACAAAACTTTGCTACAGGAAATGGGGCAATGTGCAAAATTAATTTTAGTGGAATTTCCCTTAAAGTTTCATTCTTTAGGTGAAGAGAGCCCCTGAGTCACTGAGAGGTATAGTCAGTTTGAAGAAGAGACTCAAGGGTTCTTGTGTCATTCCGTCTATCGCCTAAGCTCTATCTATATCCATCTTCATGTGGATCAAGTGAAAGACTCGTCTGCATTTCTGAGACATCCACCCAAGTGCGCCTCCTGCCTATTTTTAAAGAGTTGCTACCCTCTTCGATTACACGGTTCCTTTCCATTCCTGTGAACTCAGTCTATACAGACCTCAGATTTCCAGCATCAGCGCGACATTGCAGACCCACCCAAGGGCTGTAGGATGCCTAACACTCTGATACATACACACATTGCAAATATGTTACAGGAAAATTGTGACATGATTCTGAATTTTATCATACCTCAAACCTTTAAGTTGTGTATACTTTATACTGTTCACTGTTTTATGTACAACTGTCATGTCTTCATTGTTCCTCCCAAGGAGGAACATAACTAAGCCTGCATTCTAATAGCTACAATGACTATATTTTACTTATTAAGCAACAGCAGTTAGACCTCTACTTCCTTGAAGATAACTAGGTCAAGACTGCGGTCGGCCACTAGGAAAACTGTTCAAGTTTGAAATAATCATTAGTCACACTGGATGACCCACTTGTCCACCCAACAAATCTTTTTACTTGTGGTGACACTACAAGCAGGGAAAGGAATGCGTCTGGCGCTGCTGTGGATTTGTTGTAAAATCAAAAATATCGCCGGAAATTCAATGCACCCATTCAGCCATTTTCCAACACTGTTATCAGTGCACAGGGTCGCAACACAACAACCTGTCAACTGAAATCAGATCTCTAGCTGTCGTCTGCAGCTCCCCCCTCACTCATCCTTATGCCATGTGGAGGTTAGCATGTGCTATCTTCTGTTTATGTGCCAGCCCAACAGCAAGAGCATTCTGTGCCAACTTGTAAGTAGTAGCAAGGTAAAAAAAAACCTTTTATTTTTTACACTCTAAGTCAACATGTTTAAAATGTATGTCTTGTCATAGTGCTGTTGTATACCCACTGAACTGAAGCTTGAAATCCAAGCACAGAGGCTTTGAGGGCCATGACCTGGAGTGAGGGAACATTTGGGACCATGTGCACAACTCCTTTGAGATTCCCAGCATGCCTCTCTAGACACCAGCCACATGAGCAACACACCACAGGCTGCTCAAGAGCTGATGTGATTGCCATTTCCTGTCCTCTGTCCCTGCAATCCATAACATTTCCCCTTGACATTTATTTTTATACTAATACAAGGTTTGCAATAAATGGACAAGCTGCTGACTGCTTGTCATCTGTGCTGTGCCCAGGTTTCATGCTTCCATGTCGCCCTGCATGCTATCATGGCAACCGGGATAGAGAAGCAGCAACAACTTGAGATTCTGACAAGTCGCCAAACGTGAGCATAAGGGACAGCAGCGAGGGGCAGTGGTCACATCTCTGAAACCTGGTTCTGAGGCTTGGGGGTACCATGCAAAGCATCACTCCATAAACAAAAGTGAGATGAGAATTTCACAAAAGCAAACAATGGTAACATCACAGTAGAAGCCAGCATTGGATACGTAAATAAAAAAACTGACTAGACACAAATGTGTACTCATAAAGGCAACTAAATGTCAAATTTCACCACGTGTCATACAATTAAGGTTGCTCTTATCATTTCCAATGAAAACAAGCTGCATCATTAAACCTCAAAGTAGAGAAGTAAATTTATCATTTGAAAAGCACCTTCATCTGAGAACCAAAAAAACCTCTCTGACTCATATGAAGACTAAGCAACTGTAAGTTTCATATGCAGAAAACAAAACAGTTTCTGTAGTTGGATATGAATAATATAACATTTTCCAACATACAATGTTGCACTGTATTGTGTCCTGTAGGGCAGGGGGGTATGACAACATTAGCAGTAACGGACGATATCAGACAGCCTTGAGGGCCTAGCTATGAATTCCTTTTTTGCAGCTCCCTACATCAATACGAGGTCACGGCATTCACAGGCAGTTAACAGTTGAGATAAAAAAGAAAAAGAGGAACCATTGACAATATTTAGATGAATTAGTCTAGGCTATTAATTACTTGACTTGCTATTCACTGTCCCCTTAAAACCATAACACCTATAAAATGCTATGTCCAGTATTGATCCATGAAACTATGTGATTTGTCCCATATTCTCAAATACCAAAAAAAATTACTTAATTAATGTAGAACTATGACTATTAATCACGCCTGCATCTATGATTGTGCGTGTTTTGCATGACTTCATATTATCGTTAATCCTGATATTTTTATAATTAAATATTGTATATTTTTCTTAGATATTGCCCAGTCCTAATTAATTAGGGTAAAAGCATCAGCTATATTAATAAAATATATTTAATCAATCCAAGGAGAAGTGAATTGGGATTAAATTTCAGGCCTGGATTTTGGGGTCCTTATAACAAATTTTGGCAAGTGGGGGGTGGGGGCGTCGAATGATAACATTCGTGGAGCGATACATTTTTTTCTTGAATTAGGGGTGGGGGTGGGACTGGATGCCATATGGCCAGTCCAGCCCTGAATCCAAGCACAGCCATGGTAGCTTAGTTCCTCATGGCTTCGATTGAGAAATTTTGAAAGATACTGGCATGATACAGCATTTCACCCAAGGTCCATTTTCACATTAGAATTAGGTTTTCTTGTCATGAAAAAGTGAGACATTAATCCAATAATCCATGTTTCAACTCTTTAAAGGAGGGGGGGGTGGTGGCAAGTAGGCATTGTAATAAAATACTTAAATTCAATTATTATAAAGTTACTCATAACTACATGAGTGGTCCAGCAGGCAGGGAAAGCTGTGTAACTTGCTGACAGGGGCACATGTATGATGTCTGCAACAGCATTGATTGCTTATTGGTTACATTAAGGTGCTACAGCAGAGCACAGCAAATGTTTTAAGTGCTGACTTCTGTAACATTTCCTCTGCCACACACTCTTGTTCCCAGTACAGCTGAACTGAGCAGTGGAGTGCTTGCCATGACAGGTTTCTGAGTGGCATCTGTGGCACACTGCCCTTGACCAATTGGATGGTGCTAAATTTGTGCACCATCAGAAGATCCAGCAAGGAAGCACATTTAGATACAGGTCTAGTTATTCTGTCATAACAAACATATAAATGAGGTTACAGAGGAAATGGAAAGTATTACGACTGATCCTCAAATGTTCATGTGATACGTAATTACATTTGTATTTCACAGCCTGCATTTAATTTGCTTAAGTAAAAATTCTGCCATATGAAATTAATATGCCGGAACCACTTTTAATTAAAAGAAAAAAGCATTTTATATCGTGAATCCTTTACCACAGGCAAGTACCAATGTGAAAACAACTGAAGAAGAATAAAATTAAGTATCTGATGATTTTATAGAGTCTTCACACAAACAAAATTAGAGCAATACTATAATATATAACATATGCAAAAACAAAAATACAAAAAATTCTAAGCCGAGAAGTGGATATGTTAGTGTTTGGGAAACACCACAGAACAGGTGGTTTCCTAACCATGAAAACAGTACTAAGTCATTTTCCAACCTCTGATGGTTAAATCGTAGGAAGATGTAGCATAATTTCCCAATATTGGTGAAAAAACACCAGTAGATATGAAAAAGTACCACAAAAGTTCACGGGCTAGCAAATTATGATGTGAAGTTATACTACACACATTCAAAAAGTCATTTTTTAAAGTAACACTGAATTAAAATCAGTTTTGGCCCCAAAACAAATCTATCTTTTTCTAAGTCAAATAGAAAAGTGCAGTACATAAATGGCAACTATGTATGACTTCAGTATTGGTAATCTTTGTGGTCATTCTTTTTTTTAGTTATTTCTCAGTCCAGAACTGCAATATCCACAATAAAACATACATACACAAACACACACTGACATCCTTATATTTCACTCACACTCACCAGTCCCTGAGGCCTTTGTGAAGTGATAGCAATTTGTCACATCAAAGCTTCTTTCTCCTCGCCATCAGGTCTGCGAGGAGCCTGCCAGTTAGTGGGAGGAGCAAACACTCAAGCAAGAGAGCTCTAAGTCAGCCATATGAGGGAGGATAGTGACTAAGACCCAGCTCACGTGGGAGGTCATTTCGCAATATAAAAACTGTGCATGGTAACAAAGTCATGGGCAAGCAGCAAATGAATACAGCCCAAAATAGAATTTGTGGAAGGGTGGAAGACCCACACATTGACATCAGTGGAATATAATTCAGGTTTATCGGGGGGATGGACAAAATACTGATGTCCACTTGTGAAACAGTCTACATATTGATATTTTGCATAATTTGACACACCTCAGCTGCTTCAATTTGACGGTAAAACATGTTCCCTGATGAGTGACCAACAGAAACGAAGAAAAATATTAAACATAGCGAATGATAAACATCACTGCAGGAGATTACACTATCGATATTAAACCCCTTCTGAACCTGACAGTCTTGCCTTCGCATGACCTAAACCATTTGTCCATCCATCCATTGACTCTCGCTTATCCGAGGTCGGGTCGCGGGGGCAGCAGTCTCAGCAGGGAAACCCAGACTTCCCTCTCCCCGGCAACTTCCT
>JAABNX020000088.1:476801-490638 GCA_015163995.2 Mormyrus lacerda
CGGGCAACTTAGCTCCTGGGATCATTGGAACACGCAAACCCCTCCACCACGATAAGGTGTCGGCTCCAGGAGAGGCTAAACCATTTGTAACAAAAACAAATTCTTTACATTTTCCAAGTCTTGCATTATCTACTGCCAATAATACCTCCTTGTCTAAATTTATGATATCTTACACCTTTCAGTCCTATCATTTGACAGTTAATAGCTAATAAGGCTAGGGTATCTGGCAGAATAGTAGCTAAAGACATGCCCCTGCAACTCAAGGGTTGTTAAGTTTAAATTCTAAGTGTCATCATAGGTCAGGGAGAACCTGCTTTTTCAAGAAAAACATCCAGGTATATTAATCAGTTATTAAAAATCTGTTTTGACTATGAGTGTTATGCAAGTGACTACATAAAAATATCAATATTGCAGGGATTCTATTTGTGAAGAAACAAACACTGACTGCTAAAGTGTAATTCATAAAGTATACAATATGTAAAAAACACTATACAATATTGCAGACAGATAACAGTGAAGAAACGAGAAGGACGAATCTTATAGTTTTATGTCTACAAAGAGAAAAAGAAGCAGATATGCACTTCGGACATATTCCTTTTTTAACGAAGTAGCCCACAGCACAGCCATGTGGAAAGCAGTGGTAACACTCATATCTTCACATACAATGAGCACCAAGAGGAACGAACTGCCAGAGACCATGGGTTGTTTTTACATAACTATTATTATTTAGTAGCAGGATGCCAAACATTTATCACATACAGTTAGTGAGGAGGATATCATGCTCAGTTTATGAAGAGAGACTGCATACCATGGTTCTGCTACTTCTTTTTCTTAGGTATTGCATCAGAGTTTCTGACATTTTTCAGATTGACACCTCAGGTATTTTCCAGGTTTGTCCTTTACCCTGGGAAGTTGAAGAGGTGGAAGAAGCATATACAAAGACAATTTTGATAACTGTGTCTGTTTCCCATACCTTTTGTAAAACAGCAATATTTTTCGTTAAATTACAAGCAGGACTAATTAAGTTAATTAGGTGATTAATGTGATGTACAGGAGAAGCATTCCTGCTTTATTTATCTAGGTGAACCTCCAGGAATATACCTATGTTTTAGGAACCACTCAGTGTGATTTCTAAAACTTATTAGGCAAGAGAAGCAATAAGAATTCCAAAACACTAGAAGGGAGAGAGAGATTAGGGGTATACACTGCAGCACCCTCCACCTCAGGGGAGAGAACATGAGTGCAGCCATGCGGCCGGTGACACCTCAGCACAACACTAGTCCAAATGGACCAGCATGAGTTTTTTCCAGTGGCTGGAGTGCCAATCCTGCCACCAACCCCCAAAATTTCCCTGTAAATTAGAGGACCTGCTTGCAGGGCTAGATGTAGATTAACATCATACCCAGGACGAAGCAATTACAGGTTAAGGGCCTTGCTCAAGGGCCAAACAGTGTAGAATCACTGCAGAAATTCACAGGATTCAAATCATTCCGATTGCTGGCACAGATCCCTAGCCTCAGAGCCACCATTGCACCCACATGGAAAGATCTGCTGCAAAAAATACAGAACCCTCTACTTTAGGGTTACTGCAAAAATGGCTGTGATCCCAGTAGACCAAAGATGTTTGTATTCTAGCTTAAATTCATGGAATCCTAGTATGCACAGCATTTTCAGTGATCTATCAGAAAGCATTAGCATGACGATAACACTGAGGCAAGTGTAACCAGCCCGTGATGAACCATGGTTTCCCACTGATGCATTAGCATTTAAAGTTTCTGCAGATAAACATGTTTACAGTCCAGATGTCGATAATGGGCAGGTCAAAAGTCCAGTCAACTCAAGTTCAAAGGGCTTATGCCACAGGAAAGAAGCAGAGAACTGGGTGAATGACAGCTGTGGACAATAATTTCTGCAGCCATATTCTGCTGCCATACAGGTCAGTGAAAGGAGGATCACATGCTAGGGCCTGCTTCAGGAACTGGAAGAGGAATATTTGCAGTGGTCAGACATAATAGGAGGGGACCAGAAAACATGTATGCACATATCCACAAATAAATACTGTGTTTTGGAAGAAATTGATATTTACAAATTCTGGAATGAGATTCAGCAATTCAGGACATCTACATGGATCCAAGCAAAGTCCTCCCTGTTGGACTTTTTTGGATCAGAACCAGGGATAAGGATTAAAGACAAAGGCTCAGGGCCTGCCAAGACAGAACCCTGAAAGGAAAAGAAGGAGGGAGACAGTGACAAAGAAAGACACAGAGAGGGGGGGAGAGAGAAAGAGAGAAGGACAGAGAGAGTGAAAGACATCACAGTGACATTGTGCAGCATGTGAATATGAAATAAAATACTTGAACCATGCAGGCATCATGGGTAAATGGCTATCCTTTGTCTCAGCAGAGTCAGGCTATTTTGATTTATGCGACTACATTCTACCAGACTTCATGAAAAGCCATCATTTTCAGGTGCTTTAGTCATTTTTACAAGGGAGTCAAAGATGTAGAGCATTACTCTGAAAAACGTGTTGAGTGCAGTATAACTGGCTGCAGAGGATTTATAAAATATCCAGACATTAAACATCACTGAACACTGTTCAACAACATATAATATATTTTTTTTGTATAAGATTTATCCATAATGTTAGTCTCTACTGGAATTTACACAAAAAGGCACTCAGCCAAACACTGCTTGGCTGAATAACAAATGAGTATTTGTGAATTAGCAGACCCTTATCGTTAAATAGTTTAAATAATATATCAGTTTTGGAAAGTGAAAGTTTCCTGGGCTAAACAGAGAGGGCATTGAATAGCTTTAACAATTATGAAAGTAATAGTGTTTAAAATAAAACATGTAATTTCTGCTAACTTTACGAATATTAAAATAACCAAAGGTAAAAAAAATCCTCACTTTAATTTAAAGTATATGTAGGTACATAATTCTATCGATGCAACATAAAATTTAATGTCATACACAAATATAATTGCCTGTATATTTCTTTCACTGTGCTAATGTTTAGGCTGGAACTGCTACCACAAATTGTTTAGATTTTATAATAACTCAACGATGTTACTGCGACAATAAAATTTACAGCAAATGTATCTGAGGCATGAAGTTGTGGGTATATAAAAACAACTGTGAATATGGATTTGGGTTTGATAAAATTTCGATATCATCGTAACATTTAAATACTTATTTACTTACTTTAGACATAAATCTTTCTCCATAGTTCAAGTCCCAAAAATGGACTAGTTTATGTTCGTGTCTTCCGATTTCTTTATAAGCTGCTCTGAATCCAAAGTGAAATTTTTGATTAGCAATTAAAATATCAGTAGCCTGACCAACCATTAACAAAATCTTGGAGTCTGTTTTATTTTATAAACAAATCATTAGTTTAATTCGAAGAGTAATGGAGCGTCTCATCACGTCAGAAAGTCAACATCATCAGGTAATCATTTTCCCAGGCCCAATTCTGAGGCGTCGTAATACACAGTATTACACAATTTCATATTACTATATGAAAGTTACTTTTTTTTACTATATGAAAGTTGCTTTTTTTCCTTTTATTGCTACTTCTAGTGCGTACGCCAGAGTAAATGACGCTCACCTTCATTAGTTGCAAACTGATTCGTTCAGTTCACCGTTCACCAAAAATATGAGCGCGTTCAAGCGCAATATTGCAGGTGAGTACCCATAATAGATATTTAATGCTTCTCATTAATGGTTAGGTAGGCTACAGGTACATGATAAAATATTTTTCATTGTAAAATGTGCACCAGTAGCCTGTGTTTTTCATTGTTGCTTCGTCAGAATCCCCTTTCATTAATGTACGATGTACTTTATTATTACCTGTATTTAATGTTGGTAATGTCTCACTGTGCGTAATTTATCGATTAAACTTTACCATATGGATGTACACCAGGGTTGCCAACTTTGGTCAACTTGTTGGCGTGTTATTTTCAATTTAAGACAAGTCTGCACACGCATTTACATGTATGTAAGAGTTATTACCTTGTAAATAGTCTCAGGTTTTGATGCAGGTAATTTTAGATGTATAATTGAATTATATAGATTTGCCGTACAGTCTGAACGCGCGAGTGTCACGTCAGTTGCGTGAGAGCTAGCAACCCTGATATACAAGAAAATCGCGTTATATTTGATATGCGCAGGTGGTTCTCGATTTTGGCTACTTGCCGTATGTTGTGAGATGACACTCTGATTGGTTTATGGCATGTTACGCCCCAAACACACACATGACTAATTACGAGCGAAAGTGGGTTGGTCACGCCTTAAAGAAGTTGAACGCTTTTCAGATCGTTAAAACACGTCCCCTAGACTGTCTAGAATAGTTAATTTTAGAGAACGGCAACAAATCATATCCTTAGAAAAAAATAAGAACTGAGACAGCCATTTTCAGACCCAGCCTATTTCTTGTTCATAAATATTTACCCGCGATCAATCTGTCAGGAATGGTGTGTTTATTTATGGAGATGTCGCACATGATTGATTTCTGTTTGAGAAAAACACCATGCCTACACTCAGTTTTTTTTATACCAACACAGTTCTGCTTTATACCTAAGAACTAAGAGATTAACCAAAAATCAAGACAAAGTGTCAATAATAGTATTATCTCTTAGACCAGGGGTCGCCAACCACTCAATTGCAATAAATAGGTTGATTTTTTAAGACATTCCTAGTTAATGGTGATAAGCAGGCCTAACGCCTTCACGCCTCTCCCCACCAGACAGCATAATCCACGAAGCCCTCTATTTTAAAGGATTTTTTGGCAAAACACTTTTTGTGGGAAAGAGGCTACAAGACTTAATCCCTGTCAAAGGAGGCTCCACCTGAGTATTGGTCTCCTGCTGAGGACCCCACACATTCTCTCCTTAGCACTGCATCATGACACCATGACCTCATATATGCCCTTTGTCACTGGTCCTGTTTTGCCTGGACAGGCTGGAGATACAGTGAAGTTCACAGCTTGAGGAATTTGTCATAGCCGGGCACAACCATCTCTAGATACAGATGACTAGCAAATCTGAACTTATATCTAAAATATTATTTTGTCATTCCACTAATTAAATACAATTGTAAAGAAAGTACAATAAATAAACATGTATCCACTGCAATGGATTCCCATTTATGTGAATCTGTGCATAAGAACCTGCTGACTTTACTAACTCTGTGCACAGAAAGCCCAAAGGCAGCAAGGTGTATTATTTGGAATTCAATTCAGGCCATGCAGTCCAGCCCAAACAAGCTGTGTTCCATGTGCATGTTTGCTGAACAGAAGGAAGAAAACTGCAGGGTGAGGACAGGTTTATATTTCTTGGCTTTGCTACATTTTGAAGAAGCTGACTGTACAGATCATCTTCCACCCCAGACACACTCATGCTCTCACACAAAACTCTAGGCCCTCTGCAGTGATAGAGAGACATATGCCCAAGCATTCCTCTCTTTCTCTCTAGAGGGGGTGCAAGTTGACTAGATCATCTGGCTGTGGTCCAAGAGATGATGTCATGGAGAATGACTTCACCGCGTGGTGTCATCACCAACTCCCTACCAGACGCTCCCCCTACCTACCCTCAGGGAGAACGTGCTGCTTCACAAACACACGCCAGAACACAAGCTTAGGCTATCGTCCGCCTGCTCCTGTTACTATTTTAAGGAAGGGAGGAGAGGATGAGGCAGTGTAAGGAGATGGGAGGGGGCATTTTAATTGCAGTTCTCTGCTGCCACCATTACGCCACAAAGGCCCAACAATAAACAATAATTTCACTAGGATCTTCCCCAGATAAAGTGACTTCCTCATCCTCTTGGTTCCATCCTGGAGAGACTGAGGAATCAGTCATTTTTACATCAGAGAAATGTGCATGATCATATTTAATCTTTCTATATTGTCCATCTGGAAAATGACCGAATGAGATCCACTATGATGATCTTTGGAGATCTGTGTTCTGCTTCTGGTATTTTTTCGGATTGAACACATAATGCCAAGGAATTGTGCTGTGTTCCAAGGACTGTGTTACTGGCTTGCAGGGTCCGTCGTGGAGGGGACTGTTAGCGGGGCGAGACGTGACAGCGGATGTACTGTCTATAATTAGCATGTGATGGTAGGGGCTTCGTTCTTGCCAGTCCCTGCATCTGTCCTGCAGCTCACGCCAGGGCCCTGTTGGGCTTTTCCCTAGCCACAACAGTGCCTCCTGAGGGACGCGCTATAAAATTAGCCCCAGGATTGAGTCCGGCTTGCCGAGACTACAATAACCAGCTCCAGACTGCAGTAGGTAGGACGGGAATGGGAGTGGAGCATCGGGGGAACTCCGGCAGAACACCACCCCTCCACCACTGCAACTGTTTTCGTCAAGCTCAGGGGAGGGAAGCTCCATGCACCAGGGGGGCATGCCCACAGCCTACACCTTCGCACTGGATAAAGTCCACCATTCTGATAACTTCTTTTTTATCATTGCTATTATTCATTTATGTGCACCGATTCTAAGTGCTTAAAAAGAGATCTCACTTGAAAAACAATACATACTGCTCAAACTCAAAAGTGTGACATCAAATAGTAAAGCAAAAATTACAATTCTTATCCAGGTGTCATCTTATGTTTGCAAAGCTGTTAAAAGGTAGGTGGAGGAATAAATAGGTGATTAATAAACAGGATTTATTTTGTATTTGGGAAACCAGCAATACACTAGTTAAAGTTTACGCTACATCAGCTATGAGTCCAGCATGCTACAGCCTTCTGTGCTAAGGAGATCCAGAACATTCAAATTAGCTTGCATTCCATAGGGTGGATTAATGTTATGGTGATATTTGCTAAGTGGAACTGAGATAATGATACTCTCCTCCTAGCACGTTATATGATTCAATGCTTAAACCATATAGTGACAAGAAACTGGGGCCTGACAAAACACATTTCAAAGGAGGTTTGTGTCAATTTTAACAAGGGTTGTCACTGCCGATTATATTAATAACGGACTTAAATGTCTAGCAATCATTTACTGTAAATGATATATACAGCAAATGGCATGAGATACAGGGATCGTGGAAAGAAAATTAAGCTAAATACCGGTAATAAACTGGGATACTGGATGTTTTTTTAAGATGTTGTTGCATTGCATTATATTTAAGTTCTACAATGACTGCATTTTCGTTCACATTTAATGTGAAATTCACCCACAACGGAGGATTTTGCTTTTATAATTGGACCGTGATCCGCTATGCTCTGTCTTCCTTCTGTCATATTGCCAAGTAATCTAGAAGGCAAATTTTAATCCATGTTTCTTTTTAAATCAAACAATTGAGTTTAATTGTGTAGTCTTAACATTTGCTTATTTTTTTTATTACAGTGCTTTTGTCCAAAGTGACGACTGAGCAAACCAGACAGACAGCATATCACATTCTGTCTTCACCTGGTCCAAATGAAAGTCAGGTTGTCTGTTGAGATGCGCACGAACAATGAGAATAATCATCGGGAAAATGAAGGAAAATGTGACGATTCCTATTCTCTAGCATTTATTTGGACTGACCCACTGACTCTTGATATGGCATAAATGCTTTCTTGATGCCCCTGTGATCAACGACAGACACTGGGCAGAGAGAAAACTGTTACTTTTTAAATCACTATCATAAACTAGTATTACTATTTACAGTAACATCCAGAAGTGGTCCAATGGGAGACAGCCTTGGTAATGATTGTGCCACTGCATTTGCTAAACTCTGCAGACATGCCACTCCCAGACACAGCGAAAGCATAGCTCATTAACAATTCACTAATTAGACTGTATTTTGTTGTAAAGAAGGAGAAGTAAGGTGAATGCAGGATGCTCAGAAATTTTGAATGAAGTGTGTTGGATTAAGCCCAGGAACAATAACATATGAACACATAAAGCTAAAAATAGGGTAAACATTTACAGTAAATTCAAAAAAGTCTTCCGTTTGTTGCACCTCGCAGTCCTCCTTTTGTCTTCACTTCCAATAACTGTACCCCTCCCATAGCAACATTCATACACTGACGTCATTGTTCTACGCTTTCAGCACCAAATGCAGTATGAATGCTCCAGCCCAGTTCCGGCTGAGCACTGGCACCAGCAGCGGCTCTGGCGAGGGCTCAGTGTGAGAGGTATAAATAAGTCTGTCTTTATGTAGAATTTGTAGTTAAGTTGGAAAAATAATAATACAGATCATAATAATAATAATTATACAGTATCAGTAAAAGTAATTACATATGATGCTGTACTGTACCTAATGCCGATGAATAGCTGAAGCCACAAAATGTTTTCATCAGCGTCACAAAGTAGAATATTCGTTTGTTATTAGGAACAATTGTATTTAGCCTGAATTTCTAATATATGGCAGTCCATTCGTAAGAGTTTCAAAGGTGTTAGCTGTCAATGACCTGTCTCACTCTTTAGAGCCAGTACAGTAATGTTTCTTAATCGCACCATTCTCATCTACTGTTTTGCAGACATTTCTGTCCCCCAAACTATTGCAACAATAGCAATTATGTCTGCCAACCAGCTAATCCAAATGTCAATCACTAGATTGTATAACTTGCAGCAAGGGAAAATTACAGACCTGCAAGCACAACACTGTTATTAAGAAAACAAATATCACGGCAAAGTCTGGTGTTTTGTTATGGAAGGCCTTCATTCAACTGACCTTAACTACTGTTGGATAATATGCCATAGAGAGTGTACTTAATAAATAAATACTTAATAAAGTGTATGGTGTACCATGCAAATACACAGGTTAAATTCAAAATAATTCCTTTTGGAAAAAAGGGAATTCACTCTACTCCAACAGACCACTATACTTTGTGGTAAACATCTTCTTTGAAAAAAAGTGTGTCATTAAACAGAAAAGTAACTGTTATACCATTATATCATACAACAATCAACTATCTATCCATTTTCTGTAACTACTTGTCCTATTCAGGGTTGTGTGACACCAACCAACCATCACATTAAAACCACCTGCCTAATGTTGTGCAGATCCCCCTCATGCTGCCAAAACAGCTCTGACTAATTGAGCCATGGACTCCATAAAACCTCTGAAGGTGTCCTGTGGTATGTGGCAACATGATATTAGCAGATCCTGTAAGTCAGTGTTTTCCAACCATGTCCATGTTTTTGCTCCCTCCTTGCTCCCAGCCAATCAGGAACACCGAATACCTGGTACAGGTGCACTGGGAGCTGAGAGGAAGCAAAAATGTGGACTGTCGGGGGTTCCCCCGAGGACTGGGTTGGGAAACACTGCTGTAAGTTGTGAGGTAGGAATTCCATGGGTTTGTCTGGTTTGTCCAGCACATTTCACAGATGCTTAAGGTGATTGAGATCTGGAGAATTTAGAACTCTTTTGTGTTTCTCAAACCATCCTTGAAATTTTTTTTGCAGGGTGGCATAATAAAACCAAGCAAAATGTGCAACTGTACACCAGTTTTAATAACTGAATAATAGCGTGCATCAATGGTATTGTTAGGCTTTAGCCCCCCTAAATTTTTTTTAAGCCCCCCAGATACACTAATTAGTATAAATAATGGGGGCCATTTCCATCAGACCCCCCACCCCCCAAATAACGGCTTAGCACCCCCTTTCATAAATCTCTAGTGATGCTCATAGTGTGCATGTCTGCATGTGTGTGTGGTGTTAGTAACCATCAAAATCACCATGATGACAGGTGTATTGAACTCCTCCTCGTATACAGTCTTGATGGGCCCATCTTAGACAGACTGCATTTCATCCAATTTTCCATCCACACAATACAGAAGTTTCCTCAGCCTGAGAAGTGCCCTGGTGGGCATCTGGAGAAATACCAGTATAGAAGTAGCCGTGAACAAGTTTACTTTGCAGCTAAGAGAAATAATATTAGCACTCAGAACTTGTATAAAAGATATTTACATAGGCAAATAATAAAAATGATAGAATTTAAGGTTGAATGATGTAAGTACAAAGCTTGCAGTGCTATCAAAAAATAATTGAAGTTAAAAAAATACTTTCATAACTTAAAATACTTTTTTCTTTACAAATCTAAGTATGTTTGTTGCAGGGTTCTCTTTCTTCACATGTGAAATAAAGACTAAACTGAGCCTGTGCAGTGAATTATGTGATTTGTACCTCATTCCTGATTTTAGAAACAGACTTTGTTTCAACTAACCCATGTTACAATCATTCTCTGCCTCCCCAACTCAATATCTGCAACAATGCTTAAATAAGTGGTACTTAAAATTCAAAGTAACATCCACATGAATGCAGGGAGGCAAAGTTTTCTAGCAGAATATTGCCCAAAGCATCACACTGCCTCTGCTGGCTTGTCTTCATCGCATACTGCATCATGGTGCCAACTCCTCCACAGGTAAGTGATGCACACAAGACCAGCTGTCCATAGGATGCAACAGAAAACACAACTGATCAGACCAGACCACTTTCTTCCATTGCTTCATGGTCCAGTTCTCATGCTCACATGCCCTTTGGAGGAGCTTTAGGAGGTGTGTTGTAACTTCTGAAACTGCTAATAATACAGATATGTCAAAATCTACAGGATTTTAAACCAAATCATTAATCCATTCTTAGACTTACACTTGTAAATGTCCAGCCATGAGTGCACCATTCTATCCGGTAGCAAGCACATGTCATCAATGTTGGGAATAGGGCCTGGATGCATTCTTACAGTCCGTAGCTGTTCCACAGTACTGTTTTGGACCTATGACACATAAATGATTTTATCCAACAACCTCACCCCCTGCCTAATCCCTTTACCCAGTGAACAGCAAAATTTTATCTCAGCTTACAACAAAATGACTTTCAAATTTATGAATCAGGAACCATATTGGAGAAAGTGTTTGCAGGAAGAGTAGCACAACTCAACACCTGCAGCCAGCAATTCACAAGCATTAACAGACTCAATAAAACATGCTGCTGTCAGCCAAGCAATATGTCCCACTCAACTTTATCTTTATTTCTTGCTAGAACAGATCCTATTTCTCCTGCTGCTAAATTAAGAACCATTCATGTTGTTCTCTATCACCATACTGAATTATAACTAATGTAACCCCTTGTTCGAAGGGTGTGAAGTTTGACATCACTTTATCTTATTAGTTATAATTATGAATTATTTTTTTTGGAAAAAGCTTCATGACTTAAGATAAGTTTGGGATTTCCAACTGGGAGTCCAGAGACATTTACACAATTACAAAAATTGATCCTTTATTTCTTGTGTGACTGTGCATATGGCAGCAGTCCAAAGCTCTGCTATACATTTGGGGGTACCTGGTTCAGGAAAGGCTGAAATACCCTGGACTATAATGTACTTTTCTGTAGTCTCTCCTTGTATACCTTAAAAAAATTCTTCAGAATTGTGCTGCCAGGGTTCTTACAAGAAATGTACACTTTTTAACACATACCCATCACCCACTCATCAGATAATAGACTACATTGCGCTCCGGCTGGCCTTTATGCTACTCAGTCACAAAGGTCCCATTTCTCTAACTGATCTCCTTTTTTCATCCTACAAGATCTGGATGATGGAATTTTCTCCCTAGGACAAAAATATGTAGTACGAACAATTGTGCCGTTACCGTTTATGCTCCTTAAATTTGGAACACCAGACAAACATCACCCTGTTATCTTAAGAGACTGATAGCAATTTAGTCATTGTAGTTCTTTTTCAAAGCACAATTTAATTGACTGAATAGTAAATCTAAAAGTATGAACAATTAATGAAACAAGTGGAATATAGTGGTTTGAGAATAGTATTGCTGTTATACACAGCAAGTTAAAGCAAGGCAACCAAATCTGACTTCATTCTGTTGCACATACATGCCAGTGTCACTCCACAGGATGACATCATGGATAATGACGTAATCCTAGGACTCCAGACTTCTCTCCATCTATTTTCAGACTCAACATCCATTACAAAAGTAGTAATTTGGATTGTGTTATGATTAAAAACAAAGAACACAAGGAATGTTACTTAAACACTGAAAATTTAATGCACCCAGAAATAAGGTTCACTTGTGAACTGTTCACAAAAAACAAATGCCAATTTGTGATGCGTTGCTTTCCACAGCATAACCATATACTACAAAGCAAACCAACTTTAGTGCCACATCTACATTTCACACACGCCTTTTGAGACATAAATGTTTGTTATACACTCACACCTAACACACAGCTTATTTTTCCACAAGGATAAATTAACATAGGGGTGGTACAGTGGTTAGCACTGCTATCTCACACCTCTGGAACCAGGGTTTAAACCTTCACCATGACTCTGTGTGTGGAGTGTGCATGTTATCTGTGCCTGCCATCGTGGGGTTTCCTCTCAGTACTCCATTTTTCCCACACAGTCCAAAAAATATCATTGTCATGGTGCAGGTGGAGAAAAATGTTGATGATCCAGGGAGGGTTCCGAGACAAAACAGGAAAAGCACAAAACAAATGACTACGGTGGATCAGAAATAAACAGGGGAAGAACTAAGGCATAAACTAAGACACATAGAATAACCGCAACTATGGAACTAAGCAAAACACAGTGAACAGGGCTGGGCAATAGAACGGCACAACAAACACACAGTAACCTACACAATGACAGACAAGAACAGAACAAAGGCAGGCACAAATATACACTCAGATAATGAAGACAAAGATCAGGTGTGGACCAACACAAAAATCAACCAATCAAAAAAGAAGCAGAACAACAAGACCTAGGTGGAATAACTTAGGATTAACAAGAGCAGGAACTAGAGAACATTAACAAAGAGGGCTAACAACACTAGAAAAAGATTAGGAACAAGTATAAGCAAAACCAAACAGGACATAAATAAGTCAAAATAAAACAGGTTAGCAAAGATAGCTAATAAGAAACACTAGGGAACGGAAAAACAATAAATACAAACATGTAAGGCTGGCTTTGAACCCATGACCAGAGGGTTACAGCCTATGTGCAACATGCTCAAGCCATTGAGGCATGCAGCAGTCTGGTGAACAGGGAAAACACACAAGAGTCTAGTATGATGACAGAGGAGGGAACAGGATAGCCAGCAACATCTGCTGGTGAAGCAGGGTAGAGACATGAAGGGCAGGCATGGACGGCTGATGACTCTGGCAATGCTGAGGTTAACTGGAGTTACTAAATTGTCCATAGGTGTACTTGTGTGAGTGCACCCTGTGATGGGTTGGTACCTCATCCTGGGTTGTTCCCTGCTTTGTACTAATAGGCTCTGGACCCCACAACCCTGAATAGGAAAAGCGATTTTGGAAAATGGATGGATGGATAAATGAATACCAACACAGAAACAAATACAACTAATGTACTAAGACAACTATATTATTTTATTTAGGATTTTGGATAAGAACATTATTGGGACTGCAATGCTAACAAAGCCCAACACAAAGTCAAGTGATCTATGATGCATCATATATACAATATTTAGCATGGCATACAAACACAAAGACAGGAATGGGTATTTCAGCTAAAAACCTGTCATTGTTCCCCTTTTAAGTTCATACTCCTGTAACATATTTCAGTTTTCTTCATTAGTTCCAGCTGACCTTAGTCATGAGGATAATTTTCACAATTATTGTACAAATTGGACCTGTGACACATAAAACAGGCCAATCCACATGCTTTTAGCCTTAACCTGTCTGTATCCCCACTAGGGCTGCAGCTATCGATTATTTTAATAATCGAGCATTCTATCGATTATTCCATCGATTAATCGAGTACTTGCATGAGAAATACTTTTGTCTTATTAAAGGGCAATAGTAACTATTAAAAAAGAAAAAACAGACAGGTATCTTAAAATGAACAACTCATGGGTTTCCTTTTTAGG
>JAABNX020000088.1:514380-525667 GCA_015163995.2 Mormyrus lacerda
ACACACATACATACAGATAATGACACACACACACACACACACACACAGATACATACACATACAGACACACACACACACACACACATACATACAGATAATGACACACACACACAGATACATACACATACAGACACACACACACATACATACAAATACAGACACACACATACAGATACTGACACACACACAGATACATACAGATACTGACACACACACACACACACACACACACACACACACACACACACACATAAGATACAGACACACACACACAGGTTTATAATTATATTTTTTTTTGGGATTTTCCATTCATATCTATAGGGAATAATCTTATCCAAAATGACCTTAACCCCTACCGAGCCCTAACCTTAACCATATTAAAATATGACAGTTTTAAAATGTTTAGTTTTTGAATTGCATTCCAAAATCTTTGTGGGGACCTGAGAAATGGTCCCCACAACGTCAAAATAACAGGCTTTTGGTCCCCACAATGTAATATAAATATAATAACATAATCTCCCCCAGACACACACACACACACACACACACATACACAATATAATTTCACATATATCTCCCACACATTTTAAAAACCTCATGGAAGCAGAAAGTTTGATCATTAATTTTAGTCTGGTGTGGGTCAGTACCCGTGTGTTTACAAATTTGGAGGCCACGTCTTCATAAGAAATAAAGAACCATTCTGTTTTTGTCATAAATAAAAGATTAAAACCTAATTACGAAATCACACTTAAAATGTGAAAGACGGTTTCTTTTGCCACCTTGTGGTGAATAAAAGACATTACTTTTTAATGTCTAATGTTTTCCTCCAGTATCATATATCCAAGACTGAAAAGATACCTAATGTGTAAACAGTTACAATTGCACACATATTTGCAAAAGTGTGAAAGAGTTATTACAATAAAATTTTACCAATTATAAGTTTCGTTTTTACATTATGATAGATATCACAAATGCAACCCTCAATTAAGAAATTCGAAGAGTTTTGAAAACTGAAAATTTATTGTTATTGTAGTAGGTTTCTTTTTTTTCCAGGATGTTTGTTTTGCATCCATGTTGCAGCCATGATCTACACACACCAGTCAGTAAATTATATACAATTAAAACATTTTAATCCAACAATCTTCCAACTGTCTGTCCTGGTCAGGGTTGTGATGGGGCCTGCTGTCTATTCCAGGTGGCGTAGAGCACAAGGCTTTAGTAACCACTGGACAGAATGTCATCCATCACACACACACCACACACACACACACACACACACACACACACACACACACACACACACACAGCAGAGGTGGGACTCAAGCACCCAACCCTGGTGGCATCACTATTACCAACAGGACCACCATACCACCCATTAAATAATGCCAATATATATAAAACAAGCTGTAACAATGTGACCAGTTCTGAGTCCCACCACACAGAAGCCTCCCATATTAGTGCAGCAGAAAACCTTGTAATCAGATCATTGTCAGACCCATGACTGAAGAACACTTGGCTTTCATCAGCTGTCATTAGTGACAGGTAATGCATGTCTATGGCAACTTACTCTGAAAAATGGTGAAGCCACTGAACCTGGCTGCCCTCTTCACTGAGGTCCACAGCAACACAACCCATAGCAGAAATGCTGTCTGTTCAGCTGCTGATGTAGCCACTATCAGTGTTGGATTAAGATGCTCCAAGAGCTTTAGAACAAATAAAACCTGCAGCCCAAATATTGGCTTTCTCAAGGCTAGAGCCTTTTTAAATTCATTAAAATATCTCATTCATTTATTGTGAAAAAATGTATCCAAAGTAACTCTGATAGCTCAAAACTTGACGCTTAACAGACTTACAGTATATGGCTTAGCTGTTTTATGACCGAGGTTAATTATCTCAGGACACAGAGGCAGAGACATAAACACATTAATCTCAACACTTCCTTCTGCTTGAACAAATCATCCCTTCACTGTGACATCATAGCTGCCATGTGTTTCTGCTGGATGTGTTATATCCATCTCTTTGGTAAACAGAATGGCTCGAGTCACCCATGCCTCAGGAACCAACCATGACAGAAGGGCTGAGGATCAGATACTCCTAAGCTCCAGAGCTGTCTGGATTATTCATGAGCGTGTCGGGGCGAGCCGGTCCTCGAGCGAACGCCCAGGACACAGCTGCAGGACGGGCCAGAAAATCCCACTGTCTCAGGCCTAAGCATTTCCTGACAATCAGGTATGTGTAACAGCACACTGTGTTTGCTTAATGAGATAAATGAAAAAGAATATGATTATCCCTGCCTTAATTCAGTGCAGTACTCTTTTAAAAATTAGTATCCTTTTTTTTTTAATGCAATCTGCATTCCTTTAGAGACCGGTACAAAATTTATTAGAAAATCTACAACTTATAATCACATTGTTACAACAAGAACGGTAGTCTTCATGAGCTGATGATGGGTGTCTGGAAAGTCATGATTCTGGCCCTAGGCTGGTCTTGGGTTCCCTCTGCTGAGGTTCTCTTGCATACTTGATAAGGAGCATAGCTATGGAGCAGCATCTGGTCACCCTAGTCCTTCTTCTTCAGCTTGGGCTTGAAGCGCATTGTCTGAATGGCGCTCTCCACCACCTTTGGCAGGTGGATGGGGTTCCTCTGAAGGTGCCTGCGATTACCCAGAGTCCCACCCAGTCCTCGTCCTCTGACTTCATATTCACTCCCCTCCTCCCGCCGCTTCCGCCTGCTCTCGTCCATGGAGAACCTTCGGGGGTCACGCAGCGTCCAGTTGGAGTGGATGTCATGCTCGCTAGTGCTGGTGGCAACTGGACCATGGGGAAGCAGATAAAAGAGAGGTTTGGAATGCAGCTGTCCACCTCCTGACATGCAGACATCGCCACACATCATCTTATCATCCCTAGGTCCAAGTTTAAGACCAGGGGTGACAGAGCTTTTGATGCTATCGCCCCAAGGCTGTAGAACAGTTTTCCCATGCACATTATTAGATCAACCTGCAGTGTGAACATTTTTAGATAGCATCTGAAAACTATTATATACTGTTGATGTTTGAATATGTTATTTCCAGTGAAGCACTTTTCTAGAATGGTTTAAAAATAGATCACTATAGGTATTGTTCTTCATAAACCAAAAACAGGTGAATGTTTTCTCATACGGATCAAGGATCTTATGCGACAGAAAGTGGGACCTACCAATAAAGTCAACATCAGCATTGCCATCATCTATATGTGGTTTAGACTTCGGTTCTGGGTCACAGCTTGCAATGACAGAATCAAAGTACCGCAGGGCGTCCGCTTCACTGGGGGCCGCTGGGGCCCTTCCTTTTGTTCTTGACGTCTGCGGACCAGAGGACAGTTGCCACATTCTACAATCCCCCTTCACCCAGGCTGGATCAGTGCTGCTCCCTTGTTAATGTTGGATCATTGAAACTCTTAGAGTTAAACGGCATGTTTAATGGTCAAACCCAACACACGTGTACATTTAAAGGCCGGTACTTACCACAGATGATATCTGCGTGTTGTTTGCGGTTGGTGGAGGTGGAGGAGGCTGCTTCTTCTGCAAGACAGTGGTTTTCTTCTCATTGCTCCTCAGGTTGTTAACGCAGTTTGTGTACTGTCTCCTTAAAGCAACCAGGTCCTCCAAATACTGCAGACACCCCTGATTCTGACAGTGCAACCAAATGCGGTCCTCTTGTCTCTGGTAGTAGCATAGCGCCGTGCTTGACTCTATGGACAGTGTGCTTTTGCTGCGTTTTAAGGTGGAGTCCGCCGTTCTCTGCCGACTTCCGCCTACTATCAGCATGGAGGTGCTGCGCACCAACTTCACCGTGCAGGCAGTGTGATAATCCTTGGATCTGAGACCATCCTCACTTTTTTGTTCATGGTTCGTGCGGAAAACGGCATTGATCCTTTTGAACATAACTCCGAACTGAGCGATACATATAATTATAAATGCATAATTGGCTCCTAGATGAACGCATGTATACCAATCCCTTTACCTACTTTTACAAGTTGAACTCCTCCATGTCTCTCCATGGTGCTGACTAAAAGTCATCTGGTCCAGTTAAGAGTGTCCCTTGTAATATGCTCTTCCACCAACTCAGAACCTCTTTCCAAACAATCTAGAGATTGTTCTATGGCAACACAGCGCGGAAACCATATATGCCTTAGTGTCATTAATATTGATGAGAGCTCCATCTCAGGTGTCTGGTCAGGCCTAACAGACTTACTACTACAGCACTCTGTGAGTATAAGCTGACTCCATTGAAAAATATCCATTTTAAAATGTTGAAACTTTCTCAGTGTATGTCCTTGCAGAGGATGCTTGTTGAGTAAATAAAACGTCAGTCAGAAAAATATAACCATCAGACTTTGGTCCACACTGCAGCAATTGCCAAACTTTTATTCAAACGGCAGCGAGTACAGGAGAAAAATTGCACCAGATGTCTATTGAGCCAAGGTAGATTTGTTGAGGTAGCAAAGCCAGCTGGTGTATTAGGTGATTGACAAGTTCCCCGTAAGTGACCGCCGACAGGCATATGTCACCCACATGCATGGTGGGTAGATTGGGTATGACTCATACTTTTTACTCTTGTGAAAACATGAAGTCTCAGGTAATGTGTAAAACATGCGCTAACCTGGCTTTTGCCATGGATTTCTTGTGTGCAGATATATCAATAAAAAAAAAAGAACAATTAACATAAAAAATAGCTAGGCCTCTCACTTGGTCTGACAGAAGTCTGATGTAGAGATATCCCACTGAAATCAATGTTTATAACAAAAAGCAAAAGATTTTTCTCATCTTTAACTGCTGCACCTTAAATTTGTAGGACCCAAATTGCAGCTCATAAGTCCGGAGACTGGACATTTTTGTGGTAGAATTCAAGTTTAGGAGCTGTGTGACAGCTGTACCTGGTAAATGCAAAGAAATTGCACAACCCTGATTCAATAACACGCAGTCCTCTTACAGTGATAAATGAATAACACTGGTGCAGTTAAGTAGTTTTCAGCCAAGCACACATAGAATAACACAGAGTTTAAAGTCCAGGGAATGCGGCAGTGTAGCTGGCGATTGCTATATAGAAGACGATGCCATTTGTGTACAGGCCACATAAAGACAACTGTACCCCAAAGTATAACACATACAGCAGAAAATGCCATTTTGCTTTGGAACAAGACAAATTTCAGTCATTATAATTATGCCTAACAAGGAAGTGAGATTTGACATGAAACACGGATGGAAATCCCCTTTGTTTTATAGCACAGAAATAGACAGAATGGGACATGCGATACATCTGATGAGAAAAATATTTCATCCACAATGCATTTTTTCTATAACTTAAAACGTCCAGTTATTTTCTTAAGCCAAGTTTTCTTTTATTTAGACGGAGCTTCAGCGGTTTAAAGAGTTTGCTGTCCTAGAAACAGTTACTGATTTGTGTTTCCGGTTCGGTCTTTGATGGCCCTAGAGGGAATTAAGACCGATGTTGTCCTTCGCCGATTGCGTCTTACGTTGTTGCACTTGAGGGAAAAAAATAGCCATACTATTTAAGTTTCGCTTTGTCTTTCAGGCTTCAGTAAACCTGCTTCCACTTTTCAACTCCCTAACTGTCATACAGCTTGAACATAAACTGCTCGCAAACTTGCAAATTTGTATGTTTTTATAAACTCAGAAACTAGAGGAAAAGTTGGGTCCTACACGGTTAGATGTGGGCAGCAACTGTAAGAAATCTCGAATTAAAAAAAATATATATGTATCTGGCGCTTTAGATGGGAATGGATTTGAAAAATGACTGTTAGATAGATAAGCCTAAGATAGGCAAAGTAACATTTTAACGAATTATAATTATACCGGGTAGCAACCTGAAAGCATGGTGTAGCTACTGTATACAAAACCGAAAGGCAAACGTTGAGAAGTGTGTGTGTGCGTGTGTGTGCGTGGGGAGGGGGGGGGGTTTGCTTTATTTCTTGTGTCTCACTTCCCTGTACACAGGAACACAAGGTGATCTGAGGTGGGAATCTTGCACGTCCTCTTACATACACAGCCTGCGGCGATATCAGTGAAGGTGAGCGATCTTAGTACTGCGGTTTTAATTGGCGATATTCAGCCGGACAGTATGGCATTATTACACTGTTAAGTAGTTCTTTTGGTGCAGAAAATGTATGTATAGTACCATGTTTGAGGCTTTAACTGTAATACATTACTGCATATTCTTTTATAGATATCCGGTGAAACATAGGAAAACGGATTTGTTTGTAATTTGTAAATGTAATATCATTATTCGTTTTACAGAGCGCTGTTTAATCAATGTTTTGATTTTGAGATGATAAATGTAAGGTTTTTTTTTATTATTTTAATGACAATGTGTTGCACTCAGGGCGGTTTTACATCATACAAGGCAGAGTTTCCTCATTCCACGCTCTCGACGGTTAATGGGCGGTTGCTTCAGCGAGGTCAATGAAGCTCCGTTGCGTGCCTTCATTCATGCACTTACACAATCCCAACAATGACAACCCTACCCAGCCCTAACCCCAACCATTAGTAACCACACTGGGGGTGCATCAGTAATATACTGTCAGCTGACAGCTGGGCAGTTTGATAAATCGACACATATTTTCGCCGGTTTACTGCGAGTGGACCTGCTCTGCCTTGGTTTTCATCTGGTTTGCGATGTGTGTGCTCTTCTGCAGGGATGTTCTGTGAGAGCATACTATGGAGAATGACTTACTCGCAAGACTGGGAGTGCAAAGACGCACTGTCCGTCCTCCCTGACCACTGGCAGCATAGGAGGATGCCTGCCGAGATGCTGGCTACCTCTAGCTTTCCACCACAGCCTTCCAGTACCTGTATGCGTGTGGAGTCATCCCCAGAACTGAGGAGGCGCGGTCCTGGAGGCTGTAACGGACAGTGGCCCTCAAGGAAGGATTGGCACTGGACCCCAGTCCAGGCAGATGCTGCTCCACTGTGGAGAAACTTCTCCTCCGGTGTAGACATCCCTAGTCCCGCCAAATCTGCTGGAGAGGCTTTCCTGGTGCCTTCGTCCTGTCAGAGCATCTGCGAGAACTACAGCGATCTGCACATCGGTGGTGATCAAGTACTTCCTCTCAGTGCCAGCACTGGTGACCTGGCAGCAGGAGGTAGCATTGATCTGGCTGACGGTCCCTTTCTTCAGTCATGCGAGATCCCCCCGGCACTGGAGTCCTCACCGCAGTCCACGTTGGAATACCCCCCACGACCCCTACAGCGCTCCTCCGCCTTAAGGAAGAGCAGCACCAAGGAGCGCAGCCTTCTTCTGCAGGGCAGTCAGCCCCTCTCCAACTCACAGCTGAACCGTTACCTGGAGCAGAAGCTGCTGGACTTATACCAGCAGCACATGGTAGAGAGCATGGTCCGAGGCGGCTCGCCCACCACAATCCTGGCCTCACAACATGTGCTCACCAGCGTGGACCAGATCACCCAACAGCTGTCTCGCGAACAGAACCTGGAGACCGCCAAGGCCAAGGACATGGTTCTCAGCTGTCTGCTGAGGGTGGCCAGTGGTCTAGTGTCCAGTGAGATCAGTACACCTCAGCTGCAGATCTCCGCAGATGCTGGAGTAATGTAATGGGCGGCACAGCTCTGGTGATCCTGGGTCAAGGGGCAATTCTTCTTTCCTCTCAGATAGATTCACCTTAGTTGTTTAGCATGATTTTTTTGCAGGGTGAATCAGGTAGAAGCTCACTGCCAACTAAAATGTATTTTGACATTAGTGGGTGATCTGCCCTCCGTGACTGCAGTGTTCTGAGAATGAGCAGGGGAGCAGCTCTGATTTATGGGAAAATGTAAACAGATACGGCAGAAGACCATAAATGTGGTTTAAATGTTATATTATGGAGTGCAATGGACGCCTGGAAAAAAGGTAGCCCTGAGGCAGTGGAACACATGGCTAGATTGTAAAAACAATGTACTTTCCGTTTAAAACCAAACCAAGCTTGCTCAAGTTTTGGTTCTCCTTTGCTTGGGGGGTTTCGTTTCTGTGGTAACCGCTGCTGCTCGTGTTACGTTATTTTCTCTGTTGCTTTGTAAGGGGTTATTGGAAGGTTTAATGAAAATGATACCATCACAGATATCATAACAGAGTCTGGAAGGACGGTAAATTAATGTAAAATGCCAGTGACAAATAAAATTAAGCAATGAATCAGTACAATCACCCTCAGCAGTCCTCCCCTCCTCAGGTGCAAAAAATAAATCTTTCAGTTCTTTCATCTTTCACTTCCTTATTGTAAAAATAAATTGTATAATCCCCCTTTAATGACGGAAACTGTTAGCCCACATAACATCTGTCACCTAACTCATTTTCTAGATGGGCACCCATACCACCACAGTGTCTAATGCTTATTATTAATTATAATTTTTTGTATTTTTTTTAATCAGTTATACTTTTTGATAAATATAAATGACACTCTTTTGCATATATTGTTTTATTTTTTTTCTCAGTGAGGACAAATTATACTTTTGAACAAACAGTAGTTTCATCAGTTCGTTTTGCATATGTGGAAGTGCAAATTGCACTGTCACTTCGAATAAACAGGATATAGATACAGAAAGAGCGCCAAGTTTAGAGCCTACTCATTTTATTTTGCTCTTTACCATAATAATTATTTTCACTTTTTCATTCTAACCAAGCCAGTATTTTCAGGTATAACATATGTGTGAAATTATTGTATGTGTATGCCTTAGGTCTTTTCAGTATAAAGCGAGGAACATGCTGCCCTCCAGTGGGAGAATCAGCACACTGCAGGCATAAGCAACCAGCGCCAGACATTCAGGTGTCTCGGACCATGTTGTGAAGAAAACATGCTGGAGGCAATGCAAAGGTGGGCAGTTCCACAGCCTGTGCTCTAATATGGGGGCCTCATTAATAATATACTATAGAAACTAGCTAATGAACTGCACAAAATCAATCAATATATTCCCAAATGGTTATTGATTTTAAGGCTTATATTTTATGGAAACATAATTATAGAAATGGATCATTAAAAAGGAACTGAGGACACAGGGGGACCCCAATTGGAAAGGGAGGGGGGAGGGGTGGTTGCATACTAACTCTGGATGGCTGGAACAAAGCTTTTCGAGCATTCCCCTGCATAATGTCCTTGGGAGCTGCTGTGTCCTTGTGCTCTGCGCTTGCTGGCCTTGTATATACGCTAATTACAGAGGATTATTATTGAATGTCACCACCTGTAGATCAGAGACTTGCATTTATATATGCTAAGGCCTTCGTGCTGAATAAAATCACCTCAAACTCAAGGTCTTGATTCTTGTGTGTTTTGCTCCTCATCAAGGCTGATTACTATGCCAAGGGGTCCACTGCAAAAGAAACTCCATCTTGTGGCATCCGAGCCACCTCTATTGGACCACTGCAGCAACACTCCTTAGTTTGGCAACTTTTCACATCCGGTTTTGGTGAGCTGGAATCAGACCACATACTTTCATGATGAATTTATGTTACCGATATAATAATGAAATATTCCAATGTATCATCAAACATTTAATGGAAAAATCACCAATTTCTCAGTCATATGCTAGGGCAAAAATGTAAAAGTTGATTTAGCTGTGCTGGAAGTGTAATAGAAAATATATGTGGTTGTGATGGAGAGTTTTGGGCACCATAGTTGTAGGTGAGATTCAGAATCATCAGTTATTTTTGTTGTAACATTAATCTTGGCCTGCCAGCACAACTGTCAAACAGCCCTTGGTCTTTAGCAGATGTTTTAAGTCAGTAGAACAAACAAACAAAACGAAGCGTATTACTGAAATGCACAAAATGTGTGCATAATCAATCAATATTCTTCTTCCTTCCAAATTAGATTAGACAAAATCTTGTGGTTATTTGTTTGACATTTAAGACAATATTGGACTTAAGGCATTCTTCTTAGTCTTGTTCATTCTTTATTTCAAATGATCCAAATAGAGACGGATAGGGGCCTCAGAGAAGAAAGTTGGGGCAGTGGGGAAGAAGCCGAAGGACAAATGGAAAACAATTGAGTGAAAAACAACTTCAGCTCCTCAATACCTAGCAACAGAAGGCGGTCATCAACAGAACACATAAGTGTCTTTTATGGGTTCATAAAGTAATTTCTCTGGTACCAAATGCCATTAACGGAAAGGTTGAAAGAGGCAAGGACAAAACACCTCAAGTCAGCCTAGTAGACACTGGATATTCCACTTTCTCTTTCCCCCTCCCCATCTCACCATCAAATCGATGTCAGGTCCTTAGTGACTCGACGTATTTTCCAACAAGGCCTAAACCTTCCTTTTTAAAAAGATTTTCCAGTTCATTTCTATGTGTTTTGTGACCCTCAAGGCTGCACAGCTTTTATCAGCTTGCGTTTATTTCTGCATCAGTAGCATTCATGTGAAGCTCTTAAATTGTATCTACAACATCAGTAAGGTTCAGGTGAACGTGAAAGGGGGTGGGGGGGGGCAAAATATGTGAGAAAGAAAGAGGTCTAACGAGACTCCGCCCCCCAACATCCATACTTTCCTGCAGTTAACTGATCATCATGACCTTGTCATCCCCGTGGGCCAGCCTCTTCCTCATGGGCTGCTTCACAGTAAATAATCTCAGGCATGTCAAGTATTCAGCTTCAGTGCCAGTCCATCACAGCCATTGTGTGCACCTGAAACAGTAAGAGCGCTCGTAGTAAGCACTGGGAACCTCCACTAGTTTTAGAGCTTCACTGGGAGTCTATTATCCCTTACTTACATTATTTGTGGCTCCAATTTGTACTTTGCTGGACGCTGGGGCCAATTGTACCCTTAGCTGTACATAGTTGTACCTTTGAAACAGAGCAGGGCGATATGGCCTAAAAATAAAATCTCAGATTTTTTCACAATAAATCCGATTTTAATCGATTTTCCCCCTCCCCTACTGAAAATCAAACTACAGATAACAAATGAATGATTCAAAACTTTAACTTTACAACCTAAAGTAAAAAAAAAACATAATAAAGTGCAATCTGACAAGTCAAAAAAGATGCTTGTAAGTGAGATGGCAGACCACGCCATTGTAAAAACTTTTAGCATGTTAATGAATTCCGTTGTTCTGTCGAGTTGACCTACTTTGTCGAGTTAGGCTACCGTAGTACTAATCGATAGCCCTTACCCTAACCCCCAAACGGTGGAACTGTACATGCGTAAAAAGCCTAGACAGTAGGTCTCGATAGGTAGGTAGGTCTCGTCAGAACACCGTCTTTTCCACAGTATGTATAGGCACCATGTCTTTTGCAATATACATCGCGAC
>JAABNX020000088.1:535474-582090 GCA_015163995.2 Mormyrus lacerda
AAATTCCTCTACTGAAGAGCTGAAATGAAAAATAAACAAACCATGACACCATTTAGGCCTGACCCGGACTAAGCTCTCAGCTCAAAACCCAAGTCTCTGAACTGCAGCCATTTTCTGCTGCACATCTGTGAACAGTGTCCCCAAAGCGGCTTGTTACTGAAACAGCGGATGATCTGAGGAGCCCCTGTGGCTATCATAGCTAGTGAAGTCAGCAGAAGCTGCCCCCCCCCGGGGGAGGAAAGCCCCCCCCTTGTGCCTAAGGACCAATAGCTCAAGGTTTCACAAGAATGCTTCAGATAAAAGCTTATTTTGCTCAGGACCATTGCAGACCATCTGTAAGACGTGAGACCATCCATCCATTTCCTGAAACCTCTTAATTCCAACTGGGTTTGTGGGGGGGACCGGAGCCTATCCTGGGAACAAGGGGCACAAACAGGAACCAACTCTAGGCAGTCGCCAACACACCGCAGGGCGCACACAGACAACTACAGGGCCAATTTAGACTCACCAATCAACCTACCCTGCACACTTTTGGACTGTGGGAGGAAACCAGAACCCCCAGCAAAAACCCACATGAACTTCACACAGAATGGACCTGGGACCAAAGCCAGGATCTGCTAACCGTGAGGCAGCAGCACTAACCACTGTGCCACCATGCTGCCCTGACATGAGACCAGTAGAGGAATAAAGTAATACTTCATCACTGTACTTAAGTAGGTTTTTTTATGGATTTATACTCAAATATTTTATGTTGGTGCTGCTTGTACTTTTCACTTTGTTACATTTATGAGCCAAATAACTTCACTATGATACGTCATACAGGAGACCATTGTCACTCACCCAATTAAAGAATTTTCCCCGAGCAGCTGTAAAAAAGAATCACTTTTTGTCTCTTACAATAGTCAAAAGATTTATTGTGAGTGCAATAAAACAGAAGCGCTAGCTTTGGTCAGCTGGCTGGCATGAGATTTTCAATTCCAGACAGGTCTGCACACACATGCACATTTATGTAACAGTTTTACTACCTTGTAAATACTGTGTAGGGTTTGCAAAGTACCGCAATGCTTTTGATGTAGCTAATTTTATGTTTATAATGGAATAATATAGATTTGCCGTTAGAGTTCTTACTTGAGTGTAAGAGTCTGAAAGTGTGACTTAATGTGGGATAGTGGACAAAAATGTGCTGTCACTAATGGCTTACAGTGTGTGATTGTGGTTTATTTTGTACACTTGGTAGCTTTATGTATGTTTTGATTTTCCAAATGTTTCTTAAATAGACAATGCAGTGACTTCCAACTGTGACCATGCTATTGAAAAATGGCATATTTTCAGAATAAAAAGAAAATATCCACTTTATCATTCTGTGACTGAGTTGTTATTGTGATGCACAGCATAATAATATCTTACATTTATAGCAACTTTCACAAACCCAAAGTCCTGAGTGAATTTAAAAGGATAAGTTACTTTTTGTAAGATCAATAGGCTTGATTATGCACAGTAATTGGCTTAATTTTACATTTAACACTTAAGTAGGCCTACTTTTAAAACCACATTTTTTCTTTCATCAGATGCATGAGATTACTTGAGTAGTATTTCACTGGATGACTTTCACCTGAGTAGCATTTTGATGTGGTATCTGAAGTTTTACTTCAGCATGAAGATTGGCTATGCCTACTTTTTTCACCACTCGAGGGAGATCTACTACAGCCTGAACCATGCTCTGATTGCTGCAAATCTACAGGTTCTCTTCTCACACTTCATGGAATTTACTACTATAAAAGTCAGAGCTAGATGATTTTAAAGGCTTGTTTAAATTGTAAGCTACAATTTTGTCAAACACAAAACTGTAATAGGCCTACTACATCCAACCGGCATCTCATTTTTTTTTTTTTTTACAAATGCTGAATATTACGACATCATGGTATAATAAAATGCCAACAAAACAATAATAATTATTTAAAAGGCAGAAAATTATTCCGTTATTGAAGACATTTATGTAAACGCTGATTTACAAGTAGGCCTATTAGCATTAAAGTATTAAGCCATTACTATTAAATGTCTTTCCAGCGTTGAACAACTGACGTTAAATGAACCACCTTTCAACGTTGAGGGTCGGTCATGTGCTGACTGGGCAGTGTTTTTTTTTAAAGTAAATTTACTATTAATTCGTTTGTATCCATTAAAAGATGTAGGTTCATACACAGAGTACACGAAACGCACTAAAGATGCACAAAATAATCCGAATTCACACCATGGCGTTTCCCATAAGGGGGCGGTTGGGGGGCATGTTATACTGCCCCGCTAGTCAGTGATAGGTTTATCGTTTATTTCCTTGCAGTTGGCTCCCTCTAGGCGATCTCAGGTAAACATTGTGGGAGGTGTCTGGGACTGTTAAAAACAAGTTCTGCAAAGGACTATATGCACATAAATTGCCGTGTTTATGTGAGCAGTGAGAAGAATAAGGGGGCTGCAGGTCCACAGGACGGGACGGGGCCGATGTAGAGCATCATGGCTTGCTTTGACGGCTGCCACTGCTTCAGCCACAAAAGGGGCAGCAGTATCCTCTACAGCATCTTAAAAAACGGCACCCAGCCGGACCGGCCGTCACAGCGAGCGGCGACTCTCGTCCCGCAACAGGCTTGCGCTTGTGCCTCCAAGACGAAAGTGGCGCTTCGATATCCGCAAATAACGTGCAAGGCGGCGTCCGCGGTGCTGGTCAAGACGCTGAGATTTGTCAAGAATGTGCCTTGCTTTTGTGAGCTGCCAGCCGGCGATCAGGTGCTGCTCGTTCGGAACAGCTGGGCTCCCCTGCTGGTGCTGGGCATGGCTCAGGACAGAGTCGACTTCGAGACGACTGAGACGGCCGAGCCCAGCATGCTGCAGAAAATCCTGACCAGCGGGCAGGAGAAGCGTGAGCATCCGCGGCACACGAGCGACAGAGTGTCCATAGCAGACATCCAGCGCATTAAGGCGTTTCTGAATAAATGCTGGGGACTAGATATCAGTACCAAGGAGTACGCCTATCTGAAAGGAGCCGTCCTCTTCAACCCAGGTTAGTTTGGCGCCTTGGACAGAAGTAGAATAGCTTAAGCTGATTAAAGACGTGCCACAACTTCTGCTTTAGCTATATTATCAGGCGAGTCCTTAAATGAATACACGTTATCCTGAAATGTGACAAAATCCGGCAGATCGAAAACAGCATTAATAATAAATATTAATTACTGTCAGCAACAGCAATAATGAAATAATGCATATAATTCGCCTTTTAACTGGTTAAAGATAACCAAGATGACACTTTAGCAATAACGGTTTTGTGTTTTGCCACGTTAGATCTAGCGGGCCTCCAGTGTCCCCACTACATCTGCGGGCTGCAAAGCGAAGCGCACCGAGCGCTGGATGAGCATGTCGGTATGATCCACCGGGAGGACGCGGCCAGGTGCGCAAAGCTCTCCGGCACCCTGTCCGTGCTGAGGTCCATCCACGCCGACGTGGTCGCCGAGCTGTTTTTCAGACCCATCATTGGGACGGTCAGTATGGATGAGCTTTTGATCGAGATGTTTTACGGGAAATAGACTAAACCGGACGGAGCGAAGTTATCCAACCGGACAAAAGCGACTTACTAGGAAGAAGTGACTTGTGGTGACAGAGTTGCTCGACTTCAAATTGTTTACATTTTATTTTTGCACAGTGAAATATTCCCTGAACTGTACCGGTTGAAATTCCATGCGGGTTGCTTTGGACCAGATACATATGGACTTTCTCTAAGGACACCTGCGCAAAATAAAAACCAGCATTTAAACACCTGTAACTGCATTTTACTAGGTTAATACAATTCCAATAATAATGTCAGTTAAATTAATTTGAACTGTTCCCGAAACTCTGAAGAGTCTATATTAATTTAGTATGGAAAATATATATTCGGAGAACTGAACGAAGAAAAAAAGAATAAGAATGAACTGCTAAGGAACCAAGCCGTTCTGTAAAATAAAGCATGAATATACGTACCTCCATCTTCTACGCGTTTTCCCTGGTCAGAATGGCAGAGTAAAGAATGAATGTGCCGAATAAATATTGTAAAAAGTCATACTGTGAAGACTTACCGTTGATAAACAGTGACTCGTACCATTAAGAAATGGAACATGGAGTGGGCTACACTCAGAAATAATCGTAAAAAATTGTACCTTTGCTTGTCACTGAGGCTGTACCTTCATCACCAAGGTGAAAACAATAATGTACCACTAATGGTACAAAAATGTTTCTCAGAGTCCACTTCTGTACCTTAAAAGGTCAAATTATCTACAGCTAAGGGTGCAGCCCTAGTGACAAGCAAAGGTACACATTTTTACCCTTTTTTCTGAGAGCATACTATCGTGACATGCAGACACCCATTTTAAAGTTCAAGTACTGCAAGTTTTTTTTTAATTATCCCAGATGTTATGTTGACGTTAAGATGCGAATACAACAATTATAGTTCCATATTGAAAATAAAGTACATAGTTTTGTCTGGAATTTTCATGACATATGAGAACGATTTTCATAGAATGAATGAAATATCCACTCTGCTCCACCTGTAAATGGCATTTGATTGAGTCCAAGATCTTTGGACCCCGGTCTCATAAAATGTTACTATAATATAAATTGTAAACAACAGCCAAGAATCCATAAATTAATGTTTCTGTCTTTCCATCAATCCATCCACCCATCTATCCATCCATTAAACATCCAAACGTTTAACATTGTCAGCCTAATCCCAGACTAAATCATGAAGATGCTTATTTCTGTTTAAAACTTGCTACACTTGGAACTCAGCTGGTTTGATATCGGACGTGTGAAGTTAATGAATCTGAGTGGATATGCCATGCAGTAATTATAATGGCAATTACTTGTCAGAAGAATTTTGTCATTTCTGTGTACTTCTGCACAGCTGACAAATAAAGCTAAGTGAGAAAAATAAAACAAACTTCTTTTTTTTGCCCCACAGAGGGCAGTGTTTAGCTACATAGCAGACTGCTGAACACTTAAAACTAAACGGCAAAGCTCTATAGGGAACCTAAAGATCAGAAACCTCTCACTCGCATTTTGACTTTTCTTGTGCAAGTTAGTGGCGTGTGGTGGGAGGCTGACTGTTGTAATCTGTGGAATCTCCATGACAATGTTCAGTGTCATGTATATGGCAGAAAATGCAGATCCCCCTGCTCAGCCACTCATTACTGAAATATTTGCTTTGACCTCAGTTGAAAGATGTAGCAAGGGAACCAGTTCCAACCAGTTCCAGCTCCAAAGATGGGAGCCACTGTCAGTGACTGACAATGTACATCTGACAGGGAATCTGAAGGAGGAAGAGAGAGCAAAGTAAATATTCCTTGCGCAGTGTGGTTAACTCTCACCTAGAGGGAAGACGGCCTTCCTGAAGGTAAAGGCAAATCTCTCTAAGCTGCTCCAGGCTGTTGGCAGAAGGACTACAGAGAGATCCCCCTCTCAGATTTTATAGCCAGGACTCAGTGGATTCACACAGCATTAGGCTGTAGCATACCGCTACAGATAATAGTCGTCTTAAGAATTTCAAAGTTTTGTACTTATTATTTGATACGAGGTCTCAAAGACCGCATGCTGCATGAAGCAAGAGGGATACAAGACCTGGCAGATTACATAGTAACCCCTAATGCTATGTGGAGTCCATCAATTTAGAGGCAAAAGCTACCGCTACAGAACCTAGAGGAAACACTGCCTTTTATCTCCAGGCTACCAAATAATTGTTGTACTTGAACAGTTTTACATAGACCAGCAGGAGATAATACATAATATATATAATATTCAAACTGAGCGAATCTTCTCATAAAATAATGATGCCAGTGGCTAGACGCCCCCTGCTGTCAACACAAGGAATCTGCGTTACATTAGCAACAGTAAACCTCAATTTGTCTCTTTTAATGGATACAAACGAATTAATGTTAGATTTACTTTAAAAAACAAAAAAAACACCCTCAATGTTGAAAGGTGGTTAATTTAATGTCATCTGGTAAGAAAAAGTAAATAAAAATGTAGGAATGCGTACAGACCTTATATAAACTGCAATGAATTGTACTGATCCAACAAAGAGTTTGCAATATTATCATGAATGCTATGTTTCATAAAACAAATATGCAATGAAAAGATGTTCTAGATGCTGGACATTTCACTGAATCATATTTCATACAGTACCAGTCAAAAGTTTAAACACACCAAGCCGCCTACAAAGGAGAATGATAGTATCCCATCACATGACCTGACCACCTGACCTAAACACAGTAGAAGTGTGGTTTGGGAGGAGTTTGACCAGAGAGTGAAGGAAAAGCAGCCAATGAGAGCTCAGCACAAACGTGGGACCTTCTTCAGCACAGCTGGAAAAGCATCCCAGGAGGCCGCCTCATGTACCTGGCATGGAGGAGACTGTAGGGTCAGCCAGTACCTGTAGGAATTGGGGTTAAGGGCCTTGCTCAAGGGCCCAATGGTGGCATCACTCTGTTGACCATGGGGTTTGAACCAGCAACCTTCTGGGTCCTAGCCCACAGAGCTGCCTTCCCCCACCAACAATTTTATTTGTTGAATACTTTTCTGACCAGTGCATAATTCCATACACATTGTTTTATATTTTGATGTCTTTAAAATTATTCTAAAATATAGAGCATATTAAAATTAAATCATTTTCCGGATAGATGTATCCAGACTTTTGACTGGTGCTGTATATGGAGAGTCAACAGTAATAATGCTGAAATAGATTTGAGCCCTGACCCAACAACGTCATGTTTGCAGGAGCAGCACCACAGGCTTCCTCTCCATGACCAGCCGTCAGTGTGGATTAACTTTACTCTTCGGAACACATCAGTATGTTAGACACTTCTCATTGCTGCGGGAAGCACATATTGATCTCTGCTATGCTAATCAGACAGTATTTACTTCCAGGCATCAGCTCTCACAAGCCTTGTTACCCTGTATTAAAATATTTCTGCAAGCAGTTTTTAATTGTTACAAATTAGGCACAAATATTAAACAGCTTAAAGGCACATTTATTCATGAGCACGTCAAATGTAGCTGCCGTTGTCACAGAGGCTGACATCGTGTGTTTCTGGGAAACCGTGAACGACACCAGTTTGTGGCTGAAAGAAGAGACACCTAAAGACTATCCACACCTGGAATGCAGGATTCTGTATACCGACAGCTAATAAGGGAACCAAATACCAGTTTATTCCTAAAGTCCCAAGAGTCTACAATCCACTTACCATAATTAGATGAACATTAAATTTATCTGCTAATTAGCTAGACTCCTCCACATTGATTTGTAATGGCTTGGCATTCTCAGCAGGGGCTCCCAGCTCACCTGGAAGCACGTTTGGTTATAGGGGCAGCGCCGTTGGTCATTAATGTATGAGAATGCTAATGTAGTAGAGGTGAAAGTGCATTAACAAATGGCCCAGTGACTGCGGCCCGCATGTGTACAACAGCTGTTAAGATAGTAGCTTCTTGCTGTGCGAACTTTAATCTGCGAAGGACTCGGCTGATACAGGGAGTCGTGTCAAAAGTGCTCAGCAAGGCAGATACCCCTCTGTAAACCAGGCCTGAATCCTGGCACTGCGCCACATCTGATATGCTATGTATAGCACGCCCCCACCCTGCAATGGGGCCAATTGCTGGAAAGAAGGAGCACAGGGAAAGGCTCTCACCAATTAATATGGCATAAAGCAGTGCAGGCTGGCGGAGGAGGTCAGATGAGGAACAATGAGGCCATGGGCAGAACACATAAGATGAAGCAGATGAGACAGGATGAGCATTTCTGACGAAATGGGAATTCTTCTGATTCGCAGGAAGTTTACAAATTAAGGACTTACAGTGTACAAAAAAAAAGCACTGGAGCAAGACCTTGGAATAGGTTCTAGCTGAGACCTGGACAGACAGATAAATACTTACAGGACGAGTGCACAGAATCAATACTACCATTTCTGCTGATTTATTATTATTTTGTTTTGACTGTGGTGTTTGCTGTCTGACTAACCGCAATCTGCCCACTTAACTTTACGGCTTTGCTTGCCTCTGTTGGGGAAAAAAAAACAAAAAAACATATAGACAATTCTAAAGAAGTCTGTCAAACAAAGAGCAGATAGAACAAGCAAGCCATCTGGTCCTGGAAGTTCTACTATACCTGACGAAGAGTTTGGGTGGGAGAGTTTCAGGAAGGTTAACCATCAGCCAGATGTGAAGACTTTTAATTTGAAGTTTGTCTACAATGAAGATATTCTACATTTTGCTGCTAGAATAGCAGCTTTACGAAGAATCAGTGTAATATGAACTTCCTCCAGTGGGATGCATATATTGACTCCTACTTGAATTTTCTGTGTTTTTTAAGAATGTATTTTTTAACGCACATTTTAATAATCTGGTCAGTTCTAAAAAAGAAACATCAAATGGGTGTGAATGCGTTGTCATCTCGCAGCCGTACTGAGTCAAAATGACTTATAAATTATACTGGCCTCCGCCACTGATTTCAAACTGTTCTGTGATTTCCCAAATTAGCGTTTCTATGAGATGGGTGACAGTGAAAAAGACCCACAGATTATTTTTTTTTGCAGTAAATGCACTTACTGAGGCAACACTGGGAACAATGGATCAAAAAAAGAAAACAGAAGACCTTGGTATTTCACACGAGATAATGGCCTCAGACAGCAGGTATTTTCAATAACAAGAATCGTATTGGTTGATTGGGGCAGAGGGTGGGACAACTGTTCTGCTGGGGGGCAACGGAGACAACTGTAAGTATGATGGTACGACGTCTAAAGAACAGTCATACATGCTTCAAACATCTTTTAAGGGCTCCTCTGCTACACCATGAAAAATGAAATAAATGAATCAAGTAAATTCTGTCTGTCGAGCTTATGACCGAGTTGCTGGTGGCTCGAAGCATTAAATGACCTTAAGACAAAAAGCTTCTTGCTGTAACTCATCAGCGCAGGGGATTTATGCTGCGGCGAGGGCAGACTCCGCCAGAAAATGAGCATATTCTTTCTGGCATGGGGGGAGGAGGTGGTGAGATGTTCTGGGAAAAACAAGACGTTCGGAGGTGAGCTACGCTGAAAGGTAAGTGCATCAAATCCCAGGATGATGATAAATGATAAATACTGTAATCGCTAGATTAGATCTGTACAGCACTTCTCTAAAGACAAAGATGCTAATAGTATTTTAAGAAGGTAAAACAGAAATGGATGGAACTAAGAGAACAGGAAGGCTTGGGAGAGCCAAAAGGGTTTAAGATGAGCTTTGAAGACTGGGGGAGAGGGTGACTTATGGATGTTAGCGGGAAGGGGATTCCAAAGACAAGGAGCTTCCCTGGAGAAGAGAAGGCTTGGTCACCAAAGCTGTGGGGTTTGGAAGAAGGAGCAGTGAATAGGCTGGAAGAGCAGGATTTAAGGGCACGAATGATGGCAGAGCAGGAGAAGAGCAGACATATAGGGGGAGATTAGGAAGAATACTGAGGGCCTTGAAGGTGAAGAGAAAATGTTTTGGATGCGGAATTTCATGGGGGGGGGTGCAGGTCAGAGAACTGGAGAGATGTGTAGGTGGATCCGGGTGTTGGTATGGAGGCAAGCTGCAGAGGTTTGGACCTTTTCAAGCTTGTGCAGAGATTTGGAGCTGATGCCAATCAGGAGGAAGGTTATCATAGTCCTTCCTGAGTGGACTCAGCTCCAGAGGTCTGAAAGTCTTCCTGTCCCAGCTCAGGCTGGAAGTGGAGCAGGCATTGGCCTCCAGATGCAACGCTGCAGGCCAGAGGTCTAAGCTTCAGCCCAAAGATGGCTTGGTGTTTCCAAACTTCTGATCCAGCCACACATCTTAATTAGTGCAATCAGTTTATAATGTACCTCTTATGACTTCACTTTGTGCCTGAAATCTAATAAATTGCAGTTAAAATATAAAATACATACTATGTGAGATTAACTGCTCAATAGAGGAGACATGGATCATATTTTATGGCAGTGAGATTATCTCTAGGCCCTCATCAATTTTTCATTTGTACTTCACTAAAAGAATTAATTTTACAAGACCTCAGAAGGACATCTCTGGACAGAGCAGCACTACGGACAGGGATTTCATTACCTTATTGCAAGACCCCGCTCCTCGTGTCTGACTGGCAAGTGTCACGTTCATACTCTCCAGAAGGTATTCCGGGGCTGAGACAGTACCGACCTAGGCAGTAAAAATGCGGTAGGTTTATATCCAGGGATGGACATAACTGGTACACAAATATGCATTCACCATACATGTGACAATCGATTGTGTGTAATAAGTATGCATTTGCTCTGCTATGATAGGAAAATACCTTGCATTTTAACCTGTATTGCAAATGAAGTAGAGTTAGCATATAAAGATTAAAATGTATTATAATTTGTTTTCAACTTATCAGCGCAAATGCACATAAAATAAGTACGCATTTACACTGTTACCACAATTGATTGTCGTACGTATCATTTTTAAAGGTGAATGTGTACTTGTGTACCAGTTAGGTCCATCCCTGGATATATCTTACAATTTAGGCACTTACACAGCTATCCAATTTCAGAAAGCGATTCTGTTTAAGAGTCTCTCAAAGGACGTAACAGCAGAGACATTGCACTGGGTGTCTCAGAGCTCAACAGCATGTGTCAACAAGGGGTACGGAGTACTCCTGTACTTAATCTCCCGCTTCTTTAATCAGCATCACATCCTTGCTGCAGTCTCCCTTGGTTCATGTCAGTAGGCGTACAATGGATAAATTATGGCGTGATTAAACCACGGAGAAACAAACTCCTGTGATTTTCAGAGAGGTGAGTGATGGTCTGTTTGCTTCTATACACCCCTAGCCCTCAATTAGAATCAGGGTCAGATTGTGTCAAAGTGATGGAAAAAAAGGCACACAGCAGAACTGAGCTGCTGTCAGCTAGTGAACAGGCTTCCCAGCATGCTCCAGGCTTCCCAGCATGCTCCAGGGCTTCTTTGCCCCTGGAAACAAGCCAGCAATACAATGTGACAACTCAAGGTTTGCAGTAAGGTTGAGCGTGTCCAGGGACTTCAGGCTTTCTATGCATTTGTATGCAGGTATTTGTTACTTGGCCTCATACACATCAATGCTCTCATTGAGGTACAGCTGTGAGCCTGGGAATAATCACTTCCACCAGCTGTAGAGAACTTGGTAGGCAAAGTGCTTAAATAATTTACTTGTCCATCTTCTGGCAATGAACAGTAACATCAGATGTTCTTAGAAAGTTCTGCTTTAAAGATCACGTGACCTTGTTACTCATGGTCCACATACTATGATATTCAGAGAAACTGGCACGGCAACGTTCAGGCAGACCCCAAGTCCAATTTCCTCTGAACGTCAGAACAAAAAAATTACAAGCCATGATGATGGTTTGGACGCGTCATTTTCACCAGAATGCACTGAATGTGAACTTCTGGGAACCCCTGAAGACAGACGCACAGAGTTTGCAGAATGGAATTTACTATCAGGTGAGCTATATTGAACTGCTGCTTAATGAAAGAAGGCATCACCCTGTGAGTCTGACAGGTGGACACATTTTTTCCAGAATATAATTCGGTTATAGCTTAGCAGTTTGTCACATATTAGCTAATGTTTCCCTCATGGAGATGCTGGTCACAGCCAGAGTTTTTCTCTGTGGCACGCATGAGATGTATTTTTCATGTTAATTAAATACAGCTATGTTGAGTAATGCAGGCACGTGCCTTGGTCTGATATTCAAATACATTCAGGATTGTCTTTCGGCTTAATCTATTTAATACCTCCTGGATATTGCCCAGATTTCCCTTGCACTCTGCAGGGGTCTATTTGTGTGTGTGTGTGTAGCATGTGTACCTGTGGACCCCTTCCTGGGAATTAAGTGAGATGAAATGAAAGTGCAGCAGGACTTATGCAAATACAGGCAAATTTAAGTGATCATACTGCACGCTAATGATCTGGTGCTTCGTTTCCCAGGCCCCCCCCCCCCGCAGAGACAAAACACCTTAATCCCTTCAACCTCCTTCATTTACTCTTATGGATATTCTTGTATTTGTCACACTGGCCCTGCAGAAGCCCCTGCTTCATCTCCAATTAAGTGCTTAATTGCAAAGACAATACCGAACAGGGTAAAGCTGTCAGCGCTAATGAAGACGACGCGGGATGACGGCCAACGACGGAGCACGGCCACTTGCCGCTGGAGATCGCTACGTTTCCGTGTGACGCCGTCCCCCAGGTGAGGATTGTGCCCACCTGCCCTGACAAGCAACATGCACCATACTGACCTCTGTGGTCAGATTACACTGCCCCGGGAACAACAAGCTTGACTTGAAGCTTGAGGCAAAGATGAAGATCAGGACTCCCAAGGTGGAGAGAGTGAGAGATCTGCAGGATCAGCTGCAACTAACAAAAGACCAGAAGTGCTGCCCCGAAACCCAGAAAGTACAGAAATCTGCAGGAAAATTAATCAGTCAATAACTCAGCCGAACAGTTACCCGCGATATTTCACAAATGAATCATCATCATGCTTCATTGATCAAAGCACTCATTAGAGGGAGGTCTTTGATGCACAAATTATTTAGGCTGTTTAATTGAGCACTTAATGACCCGTCAGATGGGACAGAGATGGCCTGTACTACCAAAATAAAGCCAGGCATTGGCACTGACTGCCCCAGGAATGTTTTGCGTACTCAGCGAGATGTGAGCCTAGATGGGCAGAGTAACCAGCAGTGGTTCAGTCTGCCTTCCACATCCACATCAATCAACATGACCTCATTTGCTTTCACCAGACATCGCTATGGGCCTTTCATGAACTGGTTCTGAAGTGAGATTTAGGCCAAATCTGATAGGGCCATTCTTTTGTGAGTCTTCCATAGTGAACCTTATAGTGGCCTTAGCTAAACTCTGCGGGATGTGAGCAAGGTGACCACACATTGGCCTACAACATCAAGAACATTCTGGATCAGAAACCTCAAACTTGGCCGTGACAGGAGATCACATGCAGTCCTAACATTAACGGAAAATAATTCATGACTGATTTTGGCTAAGGGTTCTACGTGAAAATACCAATACCAGTTCATTACTGAGCACTCAGAGGCTCGGACACCCCATGACATTTGCATAATTCCTTAATGCTCAGCTGCTCACGCACCCTTATCCGGAATAATTTCTAAAAGCAAGCACCTATAACGTCTTCCTGACCATCCAGACGATTTGCCCGTTTTCCTGGCACAATAGAGCATGCTACGATTCCAAAATCATGTGCATATCTGATGACAGAGTGACTCACATCAAATATACATCCCTATGAACACACAGCACCGTTGACAGTGTTCCGACTGAAGCAGAATGCTAAGATACTGTTTTCCGGCAGCAGGTCGCAGCAGGTGGGTGACGGTTACGATAGCTCCGCTTTGATGTTTCTTAGCTCCAGAACAGCATGGTGCCGATTATTGACGAGTTTAATTTTGAAAACTGACTGATGCAGTTTGAAGTAGCCAGACATTCAACTACACTCTTCTTGGATGGGATGATGCATGTATCATTATAAAAACAGATTTGGATTTCTGTAATTGATGAGGTTAGTTGAGGAGAAGGAAGATATGTGTCACTCTTTCATGGAGTATCTTTGAGCACAGGGGAGAGCTAACCGTAAAGAGGACACCCCCACTGAAACAATAAGCACTTCCGGGCTCTCAGACATCTGTTGCTGTGTTTCCATCTGACATTCGGAACCAGGCATTTTGTTGACCGTGTTTCGCTGGGTTCATTGAAATGAGACGTTTAATAAAGCTCTCTCTCCCCTCAAACTGCCGTGGACCCACTTGTCTTGAGGCAGGAAGATAATAATACTGATAGTAATAAAGCATCGCTTTGCACCTCCGTAATGGATAACGTTCAACCTCTTCATTACCTAGACCATTGCAACATGGACAGTACCTAAGACTGGCCAGAAGATGGCACTGTTTTACCAGCTTGTTTTTCCTAGAATGTTACAGGAAGGATGCCATTGGTATTAAACTGTTTCTAATAAATACAATTACTGGAGAAGTATTTGAGCAACAGCAAGACAGCTGCCCTACTTCTGACTGATCACTCTGCAGATTTCGTCTGTAATTGTTCACAACTGTGTGGAACTAGAGCACTTATCTGAAGCAGGCTCAAGACTGTACAATGTGATGAAAAGGGAATCACATCAAAAGGAACGTACTTTTGCCTAGTGTAGATTCAACCATCCCTCAGTTATTTTGCTCTTCTTAAAGGACCCGTTGGCATAGGATTTGTTTCTCGTCAAATAAGAATAATTCATATCACCGAACCATGTGTTAGATTAATTCCTTCTTATGAGGTCACAATTTTCGTGATGTGAGAGAGCAGCCTTTGAACCCTGTGATGACTGACAGTACACAGAACTCCCACATGCTGTAGGATACCTACCATCATGTTTTGTTTACAGAAAATATGCAGAAATTCCGGGCTTTGCCAAGGGAGACTCCCGAAGTCCTATGCTGAAGCGAAAGCTGTTTAACGACATAAACAATCTGCAAACTTTCAAAATCCCATGCTTCCAGGACTGAGCTTTCTTAAGTAAATGGGGTTTACCTAAGATAGACCTGGGAAGAAAAATTACTAAATTACAATGCCAAATGATACGACAGGCTAAGTCACAGGAAACAGTCCCAGAGGGAGTCGTTGTGAATTTAGATACCATCTTACACTGGGACTGAAAATTCTGAATTGCCAAATCAAATAATTGCATTACAAAACATTGTGTTATCTTCAGAATGATGATCGGTCAGTACATTCAACGTATGGTCAATGTCACAAAAAGGCATTTTGGACTAGTGACAACAGGAAGCATACCAGAGTGGATTTTGTATTGGTAAAGCAGTAATCACCAGCCAAAGACAATGAAATCCACCTGGCCCCAATGAAACTTAGCAGGACCAGCTGGGTGTATTTTAAAGAGCACTGGGTTTGCAATGTGCTGGCAAGGTGTCATGTGTTTGTTATAATAATAGAGTATTCACAGTTTCAGCACTTTCTAAAAGTTTATTTTGGAAGGATCGCAAGTAAACATTGAGGCAGAACAGGCAGCGAGTGGTTGAAAGGTTGGAATTAAGACAGAATTGTCATCTAACCAATAAACACTGAGGCCAGCACATGGCTGGAGCGCTCGGCATCAGTGATAAGTGAGCACACCAAATAGGCAGCTGTAACTGTGCTCTGCACTGCGGAGGATGTGCAGTGAGAGGCCAGTGAGCAGAGAAAGCAGCTCACTGGGCTGGAACACGCAGTGAGCAGTCACAAATAAAGACAACCAAGACGTGATCTTTTCCTCTCAGAGGCAAACTTTTAAGCTGAATCATCTTGGCTTTCAGATGTTTTTTACAGAATAGCATTCTACAGTAAAACAGTAATAGAAACCAGTTGAGAATTACTTAGAGAGCTGCTCATAGTTTGTCATATTGAAATTAATAATCCTTAAAAAAAAACAACTTAAAGAAGACCTTTCAAAGATCCCACAATTTCCCACCCAATACCGGCTCATTACAGTATTCATGCAAACCGTTGCCATGCCAGCTATCCGCAATGGGCTTTCACAACATGTCAGAATGGAAAGCAATGCTGTTTCTTTCGTTCTACAGTCAAATGTGAGATACTGAGTTCTCTTTTTTTTATTTTATTATTTTTTTTAACTTGGACCCAAACACCTCTCCGCCCATCCATCTTTGAGCTGGAGCACAGCCGGCCTCAGGGATAATTCGGCCCCTAGATTCACGGCAGAAGGCGACGGCTCACTGACTACGGACGCCAGATTTTATTAGCAATCTCAGTAATGGCGACGATCTGGGAGACAGAAAAGACTGGCTGGCATCTGCCACACACCTACAAACAAACCGTGCCAGATGTCCTACTACTCACATGTAGTACTTTGGTAACATTGGTAAATGTGAAAATAAATCGCTGCTCCTAGCAGATGCGTGGATATACAGTGTGGTCATCGCGAGAGAGCGGGCACCATCTGCTCCCATCGCGTCGCGGACCCTCCTCGAGTCCCCAAGTCAGTCACCTGATCGCTCATTCCATGCGGAGGCTGTGCCTGAGGAATGGACGCATGTGCCGAACGCTGCGGCAGGCGGGCAGGACGAGCTGCCATCGAGCTTATTGCAGCAGTCGGATCGTTTGTGCCTACATTTGAGTCTTACAGCCTGTCTGATCGCGGCACTATCAGTAGACGGATGACTGTCTCTAAATGTGTACAGGCTACCATTGACCAGCAGCGTGTCGCGTGTGAGCTACAAGGCTGCTGGTGCGCTGTGTGTTTGCAGCGCACACTTACGCTTTATGAATGACTCTATTCCCCCGTGTTGCTTTGAAGTAGAACTAGTCAGACCTTTAATGTGCCAGGGGAATGCTTAATTTTGAGGATGACAGTGTTTACCTGAAAATGAAGCTTTCTTCTCTGAATCATGTATAAATGATGAGATGTAACTGCAGTTATAACTGAACTGTTTTTGCTTACCTGGGACTAATATGGCTTATTTGTGGTCCATTTGCTACAGACAGTAACTCTGCAAGATGAAATCCTTTTGAAACACGACAGTCTGTACTTCAACAACACAATTACAAATTCAAACAGAAGAACCAATTAGAACAGAAATTTTGTGTCACAGTTTGAAAAATAATTTTGCTGCTGCCACATTTTGAATGCATTGCCCTTTGTACGAGGTATAAATGGCAATTACAACAAACTTCAATATTTGCATATCCCATGTTGCTCTCCTTTGAAACCCACATATACAGGTAAGAAGCTTAGGGTCAGAAAGTGGGGGCAGCCATTGCCTCTGGAGCAGTTAGTGTTAAGAGTCTTGCCCAAGGGCCAATGATATGATTACTCTGCTGGATAAGGGGTTCAAACTAGAAACCTTCTGGACCTGAGCACAAGTTGCTGAGCTGTAGAGTCACACACTGCAGTTGCTCCTTTAGATTTCCTCAGTGCTGATGCAAGAAATAGGTTGCCATGGCAACAGCCACAAAGCTAAACACAGAATCTGCCTGTGGTGTCGCTTATACAGGGGTCCTACAGTGCCGGGAGATTGCCGAAAGGCATCTTACTGCAGATATGAGGTGAATGGTAACTTCAAGGTTGGCTGGGTGTGGAATAACATAAAACTCCATCATATAATATTATTAAAGTGTTCAGAACACAAACTGAACTCCAAAGCTAGAAAATTCAAACACTGGTTTGAATGTGTATTGAATGCTAACCGTTCAGAGGTTCACCAGTGTATTTTCAGATAGCTCTAGTCACATTATTAAAAATAATTGTGACAATGCACATGTGAGAGCATGAAATTAAATTAGCCTGAAATGGATGTGAGATGAGGTCACCAACGGGGGGAGTGGTGGGCAGGGCATGAGTGTATAACAGAAGGAGAGATGGTACAGGTTTGCACGCATTAAAGCTTTCTGAAGCAAGAGACACTATTAAACTGCTGTTGCCCCTCAACATTTGTGGTAAAATTAGAGGCCTCCGTGTCAAAAACACTTTTTTTTCTGTGCAGCAACTGGACCCAGTTTCTTGTCAGACTGTTGATGCTTTAGGGTGAGGAAAATTCTGTAAAAGTCAGCATCCGAGTTCTACATTCATAATACAGTAAAGCACACAGTACTGAATCTATATTAAAGATGAACAAGATGAGAACAAGAAGGGCAGGCAGACAGAGGCCTGCTTATGTGCTGATTAAGAGATTATTATTAAGAGATAGTATTTTCGTTCTTAGTTTTTTCTTCATTTAATGTACAGCTCATTACAGCAGTATACTTTGTTTCGCTTTAGGTTCTTTTCTTCAGTGTCGCTTCACAAATGCAGTTTATTCCCAGTCCAAAGACAGTGGACTGTAACTGGTAACACTTACTCACTTGTTAGGATATTTGAAACATTTTGTTTTTTTTTCCATTCTTATTCCTGATGGTTTTATCACGTTTATCTTAGCTGACTCCCACTGAGGTTTTTCCATCAGGACAGACGGAAACTGAGAAGCTGCTTTCCTATCTCAACCTTATCCAAGTGACCAATAAAGAACACGTTCCGCCCTTGGGGAAATGGGAATGTGAGCGCCCCCTATGGGGCTGTGAGGTGTCTGATGGTCGTAAACTGCCTGTAACTATCACTCCTACTTTGATTATGCACTGCTCAGTTGTTACCTGTATGTTTTTTTTTGTGGACTGCATCTAGTAATTGGTGCTTTCTTGCATTTATATCATGACCAATAACCCACCAGTGGTTGAAAAATGTCCGTATTGTAATTCCAACCCTAAAACTCAGGCTTTCCATACTCAACAGCTGATATGTAATAACCACACTACCACTCCTGACTTGGTCATGGCGATTCTCTTCGAACCTCTCCCATGCCTTTGATTTTTACTTCACTGTATGACTTATGTAACACCCAGTTCGGTATATTGCTCTGGCGGTTTGACATTATCACGTCAATTCATATTCATACCCATATGCTGGCCTCTGCGCTTCGGTGGCTGACGCAATTGTCGGAACCTGAGTGCTTAGTATTAATCAGAAGCTAAATACACATAATTTGTTATTTGTTGCATTTTACCTGACATGAAATGTTAATGCCTTGTGTTTTCAGACAGAGTACCTCGTGTAAAAATCCGAAAACCAGGTAGACACTGTAGGCTTGGCTATGTAATTCTACCGTGTTCCGCTCCCTGGCTTCACATTCATTTAGGGGAGATTAAATCAACCAATGAATAAACCAATTATTAAATTTGGTTTTTATTATTATTATTAATAATAGTATTTCTTCAATTAACATTGCAAGTACAGAGTAAAAAAAGAAAAAAAAAATCAAAGAAAAAAACAAACAGAAAAACGAGAGACAAAGAGAATCTTAACCTTTAGTCTCAGAACCGCGAAAGTGCCTGGAGTAGGTCTGTGCTATGTGTTATTTATTACAAATGTTCATAAAACAATTCGCCACTCACTTGGAAAATGCAGACATTGGTTTTATGAACATGGCAAGATTGTCTTCATAGTATTTTCCACTTTCATTTATATATATATATATACACGTACAATGTCTTAGAAAACAAATACAGTGAAAAGAAACGTTTTGTTGGTCTTTTCCCTCAGCCCATAGACTGATCTGCTGCTAATTTTCGGTGTAGATTATGAAATCTCCACAGCTCCCAAAGTACCTTAACCCAGCCTCCAGATGATCAACAAAAACAGCGTTGACTGTTTGAATCATTACATTTATTAAAGATAGACATTAGGAGAAGATTCATTTGTCTTTAGACTGAGAAAACTGGCACGGCTCCTACTCTTACCAATCCCGTTGATTGATTATGTTGCATAATTCTTGTCTGTATCTTACATTCAGTTAATTTAACCAGTCTCTTACATAAAACCCAGCCATCCTAATTAAAAATGCTGTTTATGTTACAAAATAAACAGGAAATAAATCTGGAGAGGGTTTGCAACCTGTTGTTTCAGTTTGTGCCCTTAATACTTACCCATGATGCAACAGAAGGAAAGCGGAACATCTTCAGGCTTGAAATAACCAAAGTTTTGTGGAACAACACCTGTGGCCCAGTGGCGTTGTAAGATGAGATACATTTGTTCTTTGAAAACTGATGTTTGGAAAAAAAAAGAATCGCACAGTTCAAAAATCCTTAGGTTGCGTGGGAACTATGGTTCAGGCCAACTTGCTAAAAGCACTGAAGCAACTTTGTTACTTGAACACAGCAGTTATCCCTCACATTAAAAATCACTGCTTGTCTCTTCCCAGCTGTTTATATTTAGTTATTGCATTTATCAGTACAAATTAGGGGATTGGCATGTAATTTCATACCCCAGAAATACTGTATTTTAAAACTACGATTTTATTGTGGATGATTTTGGGTTATGAATGGACTTTCATCTACAGTAAAAGGGACCTTTCTACAAATCTGTCAAAATTAAAACATTGCAGTATATGTCTGATTAGCAACATCAACTTTGTTTTCTTCTAACTGCATTGATCATGTTATGTTTTATTTACATGTAATATAAATCATAAAAAGTTAGTTTAATCTGGAAATTGAAAGGTAGAAATTTTGGAAAAGTGAGATCAAGGCAATGTATGTGCATTTGTGATGTTCCTCCATTTTACTAGCAGAACACGATTCAATAACCAGACTTTTCATTTAAGCAGTCCTGAGGCGATCAGATGTGCAAGGGGTTACTCTACTTTTTTGGACAAACTGAGGTAAATGCAACCTCTTCTTACCTGGGAGTTATGTAGCGAACAGCCACAAGACTAAATAAGGACTTTTCAAAGCACTCAGGTAGCTGCAGTACCACCCCTAACAGGCAGGAGGCGAGAGAGTGCATTAAAACACTTTACAGACAAGATATGCTGTAGATGGAATAGGGAGGCACTAAGGAGACATCAAGGATGTGGAGTAAGAAATGGTGGGTAATTTATCATGACTGTGTTTCTGTAAAGATAGCCATTTTCTTTCCAAGTGTGAATTGCGCTTTATATATATATATTTATATATAGAATACATATCTAGTTGCTATGCATACTCAGAAATTACACCTTCATAGGTAATCAAAAATGTCTTTCAACACATAAATTAACTTTTTTTTTGTCCCCTAAACATGATTTAACATGTGGAGAAGTCATCCTTAGGACCAAAATCTCAAGAACTTGACAAAACCAACAAAAATGCAATATTTCTTTTTATCATAAATAATAATGAAAATATTTAGTGAAGGATTCAAAATCCACTTTGTTGGCTTCACAATCCAGGAACCATGTAGTACAGAACTCTCATGTACGCACCTCTGCAGTCTGCTCACTCACGTGGAATGAGATGTTAAGTATGACTTACCAAGCAAATTCTTTTTGTTACAAAAATATACTCCTTTTTTTAAAATAATCTACAGAATATTTTAAGGTGAGACATTTCACTATCAACCTAAACAGCAAGGCTGTTTTTTTTTAAAATAGAAAATATTAAGTTTTTTTAGAGAGCTACAGCTCAAATACAGACCATCAGTTTGAGAAAATCTAGCACCGCTCACTAATTGCCTCTCCTTGTTCTTCCAGGAGGAAATATTACTGACAAGTGTCTGAACTTTTTGCATAATCTATAGTTTTTTAATACCCACTGAAAACGAGTGTCACACCCTTTACATAGGCCAACAAAAAAGGATGTTGCTCCTTCAAATAAAACATCACCATGTCCAAATATTCTCCAAAAATGTTAACAAAAAAAATCATTTAAACTACACTAAGTCAAGATATATGGAAAAATAAAGACTACAGTCCAGTCCATGACTCCACAAACCTGCTTTCTGTTTCTCGGGTTGAAATTAAGTACAAAAAGCAAAGATCTGTTTGGAAGATTGGGTGAGGAGAACGAACAAAGTCATAATGGACGGCAGGAGGCAGCGGAAACAGAGAAGGGTAAACGCAAAAGGAACAGGAAGACACGGATGCTACAAAGAAACTGGAAATATATACAAGACCCTGTTTTCCTTGTTTGTGAAGGTGAGTGTGTGTGGAAAAAAACATGTGGGTGTTCTCTCATTTCTGATTTTTTTTTTGATCGCCATTTATTTTTGTTGTTTTATTTTTTGTTTGCTTTATTTTTTTCATTTTGTTTTGTTTTAATCCCTGTGGAGCCAGTCTGACTGAGACTGTCGCCCAGGCCACGGTCCTGGTGAATGGGCCAAGTCGGTTTCCCTGCCCGCTATCCCCCAGTCTACGTCACCAGATGACACTCGATATGCTGGTCTCCCGGGGCAACAGTGGGAGCATGGCGTTGTTGGTGTGCGCCTCCTCCAGGCTGGGCTTGCGCGGCGACTTGTTCTGCGGCCGCTGCCCGTTCAGCAGAGTCATGGGGATGTTGCAGTAGGTGTGCTGGCTGCCCAGCGAAGACAGCGCTGGCAGGGTGCCCCCCGCGGGAACGTCGTATTCGTAGCTACGGTAGTAATGTTTCTGCCGCATCTGAGTGTGGTAGGTGTTGTGGAAGGTGGAGCGCAGCTCAGGGTGCGCCGTCGCCATAGCGGTGGAGGTGGCGGCCGCCATGGAGATGGCGGAGACTGTCTGCAGCTCGCTGAAGGGGCCCGGCTCGCCCGCCTCGAGTGCCTGCTCGTGAGAGGCGACGGGCTGGGGACGCTTGAAGGGCATCTCGTACCGCAAGTGTTTCCAGAACTTGGAGCTGAGCTTGCTGCTCTGGGGACCTCGCCACTTGATGACGGAGAGCATCTTGATGGTGTGTTTGAGGGCCTCCACCTCCTGGTAGTTCATGATGCCGCGCAGCTCGGCGCATTCGATGAGGATCACCTTGACCTCGCCTGTAGCCAGCATGTTCCTCAGGCGTGTCTCCAGCTCAAAGATGCTCCAGCCTCGCCGGACCACGTAGTTTGGTGTCATGACGATGATGAGCCGCTTGCTCTGGTCGACGTAGCGCGCCACGTCCTCGATGTAGGCTATGGATCGGCCGTCAAACAGAGACGGAGGTGACGGGTGAGAAAGGTTCTGCCCCAAAGATCCACCCAGCTTTCTCAAGACCAGTGGTTCTCAACACTGGCTCTGGTGAGCTGAAGTGTGTGCAGATTTTCAGCCCAGTTTAATGCTTAAACGACCCACTGAACCAGTTTACAAAATAAACTGACCCATCTTAGCTTAGTCTCTGTCAGAGAAAAAATAAAGCTTCACACAGGAGCGCCAGCATGACCAGGCTTGAGAATCACTGATCAACATGCAGGAACCTTTTCATGTTCCTCAGATCTAAACAGCTCTTTACTTGACGGTTAATATGACAAGTTTCTGCTGTAAATATTAATTCAGAAACTACCACTTTACACTATTTCTCTAACAAATCGGCATGTGTTGACATTCTTCAGTGCTTGAAAATGCAAATGTGGCGGTTAGATTTGGTTTCTTCCAACTTTCCATATAAAAGCCCAGGTTGAAAAGCAGAGAATGGTTAAAGCGGGGGGGCATGACACAGACAGACAAACACAAAGTCAAAACGGCTAGTAAAAAAACCGATCCAAGGCTATTTAACCTCTAAGTATACTAATTTACAGTAAAAACTAAACAAAAGCAATTTCTGAAACTAATGAGGCAGGGGGAAATCACTCTACCTGCTCTCCGACACATCAGATTTCTGGGAGGGAGAGAAAGGATAACCCCTGTAGTTGTGCACTGAAATAGCACCTGAACTGAAACACCCCCAACTGAAATCTCAGCATCTAACTAAAATACCTCCATTGAAGAATCAGCAAGTACCAAAAACATCACCGCTGCATGTATCTGACATGGTTCTACTATAATACTTACCATTTAAATAAAACATGTAGCATTTCAGTCAAACAGCAAGAAAGATATATTCAGCATCTGACTGAAATGGCCCTACGGAAATACTGCGCATCTTACTGAAACGGCTCTACTGACAGCCACACTCTTCCTCGAGCAGGCCAAGCCTGGTGCTGTCAGGAGGCTTTTAGCGCTTGCTGAACCGGCACCATGGCGAACACAAAGGCAGTTAGCTTCCTCTTTAATGGGGCTAAAAGCACGGCAGCTGAACTTCACTTTCAAAGAGGACATCAAACACAGGCCGCCTGCTCCGGGGAACAGCACCATGTCTCGCCACCACGCTTAATGCCATTGGAGCCCCCCTCTCTATTGCTCATATACCTCCACCCTCTCAGTCTGCTGGGATTAGGTGGCGCCTGAGCTCTGCGGATGGAGGTACCTGCTTTTTGCACAGAAGGACTCTGTCAGCAGGAAACCCAGAGAACAAAAACCATCATGGTAACACAAGGCTAATGTTCTCATTGGCCGTCTAATAATAGGTCTGTACAGCATGAATGGAAGGACCCACCCAACTCCCTTTAAGTAGAGCGGACTGTTTATTGAGGGAACTTGTCTGTGGATGGAGAACATCATGGTTGCTGACACAAGTGGAGAAGGTTTGGAATGAGTACCTCTAACGAGTCCTGTGTCATCCTGGAAATGATCATTGGTGAAACCTAAACATAAATATTTCAACATTCAAACTCTTATCAGGAGGTTGCAGGATGGCATCAGGGAAGAAGCCAGGGGGCTCAGAAGACCAGCATAAACATGCTGTTTCTCTTCCCCAGTTTCTCCCCACCTTCGCCCTCTTTTTCAACATGACCAGGTTATTCCAGTTTAATATGGGACCTGGAGCTATGGAAGCTTTGTTACACTGTAATAAGTGGCACGCAGATGCTTTAATTCATGACAAAAATGTAATTACGAATTCGGCCAATTATGAGTCCTAATTATTCCCATCTTGTAGGTCTTCTGGGTGAGATAACGCTGCAAAACCAGAAATAACTCTGCGTGTAACTCTGGGCAGTTTATGCAAATGAAAGCTGTAGCGCAATAAATGCACTATGATCTGTGATAGTGATATTTCTACATCACCAGCACCACGTCCCATATTATAACCTAACAGTCCTCTGAGGATTAAAAAAGAAAAACAGTGAATGGGCACAAAAATGATGATTTACATTGCAGCTGGTGGTTTGAAAAGTGAGAGAGGACAGAAGAACATCAACAGGCAGGGTAAAAAGCGCAGAAAGAGGCACATGCCACGGTAGCAGATGGCGAAACATCAGTCAGAATGGAGCGCTCACTCCTGAGGTCACCTTGGGTTTATCACAAAGTTTAAAAGTGGAAAGATTTATGAACATCCCTATCCTGGATTCTATTTTTGCCAAATATCTTCTTACGGGAGGTAAAACACTCTCTATTAAATAAAATGTATATAGTAATTGGATACAAAGAAACGAGAGTTCTGGTTCTTTGCAAGGAACATCTACGCATCATTACAGAAACCTGCAGTTTATATTTCGGCATTTGTGAATTGATCTGTAATTATTCATAAGAGAAATAATGTAGCAGAATGTGCACACTGACAAATGACCACATCCTGATTATAGATTTGATATTTTATGTCAGATTATACCTCTTAATGCCACAACCAGGGAGCGGGCAATGAGGCGATTAACACAAATTGTGCTTTCATGCCAAGTGAAGCTGAGGCTATAGAGATGATGAAAGGGATGCTAGGGATGTGTAACATGCAGTGCACATCAACTGACGCATGCTCAGAGCACGGAGACGGCATGCCGGTCAGGGCTACACATTACAATGCAACACGAGCACCATTCATATTGCAAAGAGTTCAATCACAGGCATCACTTCATCCAAAATGGATATAGGCTGGTACTCAAAGGCTATCAGATATTTAAAACTGTGATGTCACAAACGTCAACATGCTCATAATCACTAAATTTCACTCTGCTCTAGGAGGTTTCTCTTGAACATTAGACATGTTTCCTAGCAGATGCCTAGCTAATCTAACATAACAGTGTAGTGGAACACAGACTTGCTTGGTAATTTTAGAGCTGCACAACTTAGCTAACTTGCTGTAAATGATGACACATCGCACTGTGGCAAGTTGTGATGTTGCACGGTAGATGTGTCAACATCACAATGCACGCTGGATGTATGGTAACCTCTGTTTTCCCAGACGAAAGTTAACAGCCACAAGACACGTTCCGCAGGCATCCAGGCGGTACTTACTTCCTGTTGGGATCAAGTCCCTGTCTGGAATGAAGAGTTTATACCCATAATGTTTTTCCAGGACGTCGGGCAGAATCTCTAGTGCAAAGCGCTCCTCTTCCCGAGTCTCCTGGTTCCACTGATCAGGGTCCACTTTGGTGTAGGATAGATATGCATCGTAGTCCTTGTTTTCTGACAGGAACAACCATAACACCTTGCGTCATTACAGGGTGCACAGAAGACACCTGAATCTGTTACATTTTCTGGGAACAGCGGCACTATAGATGTCATCTAATACGGCAGAGCTGCGGCCAATTTGCCATTTAACATTCACATTTATTTGTTCAGCAGATGCTGTTGTTCAAGGCACAAGCACACGGCTGTCAAGATGCTAAGCTTTGATGCTAGGCCTGCTAGGCTAAGCCTCCAATGAGAGACCAGTTAGGACTGCAGCGAGAGCTATGCTATACATCACTAAATACTGTAAGAACCTAACAGGAGAGCTATTCAAACCAAAACACCATGAGGACTAACATCACAGCACTCATCATTCAAGTGGCATTAAATGGGACTGTAAACATCTCATTTAATGCCACTCAGACAAAAATGGACCCACAGTGATTCTCTCGCAATTTCCTCTCTTCAGATTCCATAAACCAGGCCTTTAATAAACCAGATTATAGGATAATGACAGAGGTACATAATTGCATAACAGCTTTACTCTTCAGCTGTTAAAGCAATAAATGAAGCAATTCAGGTCAAGCACATTGCTCAAGGGTACGACAACACGGTCCCCTGTAAGATCATACTGCCAGCCATATGGCCTTGACTTTAACCATTACTCAGTAAAAATATCAATTCATATTAATTCAGAGTCTGTTTCTGCACTTAAAGAGGCAGTTTATCCCAAAACTGAAAAATTATGTTTCAGAAGTAGTGCTATCTACTGATCTAGTTTGTTATGCTCAAACATTTCTATGGCCAATATCTCCATAACTAGGCAATGCCCAGAAGAACAACTTAGATGGATAAATAGCACTAATGTTTTGGGGGTGAACTGCCCCTTTTAAATCAACGCAAACAAGATAAAAGGCTCATCACGAAGAACACAGACCATGAGCAATTCTCTGCCTCACCTGTCCCCTTCTTATACCTTATCCTCTGTTCAGGCCGAGGTGCAAATTATTTGGTTAAACTGGAGACATTTTTAACAGGCATGAAGTGGATTCAGTAAAACAACTAAGAGTCCCAAGGTCACAAGAGTCACAGTATCCAGTAATACTGGTATGTTCCTCTGCAAAAAGTAAACAGAGGGGGATGGTGTTGCTGAAATGGTGGTATGGAGTTCGGCTCAGCGTGAGATGTCGATCTTGGAGCTTTTCTGAAGACCAGCGGCGCTGCAAGATTCTGTCAAAATCCGAGAGTCACGTCTGCATGGATCATGATGCGTGACTCACATTCCGGAACCTTTCCGAGTCCATAAACAAATATTCTAATTTTAGAAGTATTTTGACCATCAAGGACTGGGTGAGGCAGTAGTATACGGTATGATCTGGTGTCTAATCTGTCATTATGGAAAAGACTTCAGTTTTTGGCACGTGAAAGGTAAAGAGTGGAATGCGCAGCCAATCACAGCAGAGCGAGACAGAGCACTCTTCCAGTGGAGATAAAGACAGTGGTCCAGCTGCACCCCCCAAGCTCCTAAGGCCTCCACTTGCAGATTTGATTTAGACATTTTACATGAAGGGAACATCGTTATTTTAATGACTGGGCGGGAAGCATCCTGCCCTTAGGCAGGCATAGCTGAGGACCATGTAAGGCGTAAGCATGTTGTGGTATTCACAGTTAAAGCTTAATTGATTATGTGCTGCATAGTGAATAATGTGATCGGAGTTCATTTTCTGAGGTGTGCAGGGAAGTAGTGCATAAAGAAGGCAGCAATCAGATGGCAATTAATCTATCTCAGTAAAATTTCAGTGCTCATCCCAACATAAATTTCCCGAAGGAACGAAGGAAAGATTCAGAAAAATCTCAAAAAAAGTATCAAGCACATAAATAAAAGTGTGGGGACAGAGCTGGTCATGCTGCATAGACGGTCTTGCTGAAAATAATCAAAAGTGTGAGCTCTGTGGTGCATTATGGTGACTGGTGATGTCCAGCAGGGTAGCGTGTGCGGGGGCTGGACAGAAGCACCATCGTCACTGTTCGGACCTCACTGTTGCCCTTGGTGATGACCTCACTGTAGCCCTTGGTGATGACCTCACTGTGGCTTTCGGACATGACCTCACTGTAGCCTTTGGATCATCATCGCTCATCGTCATCACTGCTGGGACCTCAGTGTGTCCTTCGTTGATGACCTCACTTTGCTCATCCTCCATTGGGACTGTAGTCGTACTTGAACTACATGTACCTGTGTCAGTGATTTCTGCATTTCGTCCCTGTCTAGGCTCCATGTTTCTATCACACTATCACCCGGAGTGAGAAAAGCAAATCATAAACTCCCCTCTTGCAGGGCAGAAGAAAAATTAACACTACTGTCAGAAGACGGCTGGCATCCATTACTACACTGAGCGGTGTGATAGATGCCGGCTCTGAAAGGATTAAACTGAAGATCGCTCCAGCTTTGATGAGATGGCCAGCATGTGTTTCCAAAGCAAAATTCCATGGAACAAAGTTATATAGTTTAAAACTATAGTGGTCTCTATATTTAGTTTTACATAAATCATTTCAAAAGAAGTATATGGTTCTTTAGAATGCAGTAAAGTGCACAGATGATGTGAAGCTTGATAACTTTGAAAGGAAATTTCAAATTTAGAAACTTATTTCCTCTGTGGGAAATTACGGCCAAGCCTTCAATCTACTATGATTACAGAAAGGCTGACTGAAAATGAAACAAACTGCTCACACCATTAGCACTGAGTTCTGACGGAATGACAACGCCTCGGTCCTCCGTGACCCGAAAGAAAGAGCTGGTGCAGAGTGTCCGCCTTATCGCCTGCTCGGGCGAGAAATCACACTCCTGTTCAGTTAAGCAGAAAAGAGACGTGGGCAGAGAGAAAACTGTTACCGTGGTGATGAATCACTGATCTGTGAGGTAGGCTTGGTTTCAGATGAGATGAAATGTAATATGTAACATCAGTAATATCTTCTAGAACCTCGGGCCCCTGAGAATTCATGGCTCTTGCAGGATTTGGCAGTTTGGGGGCCCATAGTTGGCTTCTATGTTAAACTTCTACATTTATCACATCTAATAGAAAAGACGGGGAGATATCCACAGTCAGTGTCCATATGTAACAGGATGACTCAGTGCCCAAAGCAGCTAGAGGCCTATACAGATCTCACCATCTCAGGTGTCCCTAATCCTACAATAAAGCTTATAATATCTGTTGTTGTCCTCCATAATCTGTTCCGTTGTAATATACAATATAAAATAATACAGATATGTATCCACTGAACCTTCTCAACATCCACAACCTGAACTGAAATCCCTGTTTTAAGGAATGGAAGGAGAGAGCCAATGGGAGCCAGGTTCAAAGGATTTAAGGGGAAGGTTTAAAGGGAAGGTGTCTGCTAGTCAATACTAGGCTTCAGTGCAGCATAAATAGCCTACTGGTGCCCTGGGTACACCAGGTAGCTTATTGAAACCGATCCCCTTAGGGCAGATGGTTCATGTTTTTGTTCCCTCCCAGCTCCATGCCAGACAGTCAACATTTTTGCTCCCGGTAGGGAGCTGGGAGGAAGCAAAAACGTGGACATCTGTGGGTCCCCCTTCCCTGAGGAAGCTGTTGGGAAACAATGCTTTACAGAGGAGGCAAACTGAAATCCCATTTATGTCAGCCTTTGCTTACTCATTCGATGCAATTAAAGGAGACAAAGGCTCGTCCTTGTTAAGTGGAGGGTCCAGGATTCAATATCCAGACGTGCTCTCCCCTTCCTGTTTTTAATATGCCTGGGAATCATCAATTATTTTTACATATCTGCTGCCGGGCCTTTGTCTGAAACAGCTAGTAATTAGAATGCTTGGCTTATCCGCTAATCAGATGGCACTGCCCACATGCCATGCCGCAAATATGTCTGCGGATGGGGCCTTGAAATATACCCCCCCCCCCCCGTCTTTCTCCTGAAACAGGTTACGTCACTGTAGCCTCATCAAACATTTTTTTGAGTCTTGCTGTGATTCCAGGAATAGTCGGTCTTCTCATTCTCAAGCTGGCCCTAAATTTTAAAGCGTTGCACATAAATTTCAGTTTCAGATTCCTTAATGTGCACTCAGCTTTCACGGGCGTCCTTTGCTGATGGAATCAAAGAAAATGTCTGTACTCTGGAGTTCAGATATAACAAGGGAAGAACAGAGATTACGACGTGTCCCAAATTCACAAAATGGAAAATAAACAGGATTCAAGTCTAGTCTGAAGATCACTGTTCTTTGTGAATCAGTCAGTGTTCCCTGCTGTTCCCCCCAAACAGCTACTTGTACTCTGATAGCAGCTGTTAAATTAAAGAAGTTAAACCAAGTGTTTTAAAATCAAACTGGCTTTGAAATGAATGTTCACTCCATGCCTTGTGATGTGGGTCTAGTCATCCTTGAATTGTGAGGGCAAGCAGAAGCTGTCTGTTTTGCATTCTGATTGGCTGCCATGCCACTCTACATCATGAGACCCCCTAATTCTCTTAGCCAATGTTTCCTAACCCACAGACAGTCCACATTTTTGCTCCCTCCCAGTTCCCTGGCAGATGGTACACATTTTTTGCTCCCTCCTACCGGGAGTTGGGAGGGAGCAAAAATGTGGACCAGTCCGCAAGGACTGGACTGAGAAACACTGGTCTTAGCCAACGTGCTTCGGCTGGCATATGTCAAAGCCATTAGCGACTAGCAGAGTTGTTCCCACCCTGAGTTGTTCCATATTGTTAGGGGTCATACCTGAAAATATCCAGCTGTATGATATGATGATTCAAGCACTTGGGGGGGGGGGGGTTCTGGAGTTGTCCTCTTGAGCGACGTACTGCTTGAATTTTAAGTATTTTACCTAAATGGCTCCGACATGTTAGGGTGCCAAAATTGGTAAAACTTCAAGTCCTTTGAGACAACTGCATAAGCTAAGCTACTGAATCTCAATAATTACTCCCTACAAATACTACCATCTGATCCTTCTCAAGAAAGCTCAACATGACAATGTTGGGTGTGCTCATCAGGCTGGTAGTGGGTGACAGAGACTTACCACCATCCACATCGTCGCTGCCAAAGTGATTTCTGTAGAAAAGCATGAGCTCGATCCTGTAGCACTTGTAGAGGGTCACCAAGCAGACGAGCAGCAGGAAGATGGCGCCCAGCCCCCCGGCCAACTCCACCGTGTACATAAGCTCTGCTGAGAGACATAGGATGATAGGTGGTTTCAAATGTATTCAGGTGATCCACATACCCAGATGCAAATATACCAAAGACCACACTGAGAGGAGACTGCACTAGTAGAGATTACAGAGATGGATTACTTCTGTCTTGATTTTGTGTTGTATTTTCACAAGATGCAGTGGGATTGTTCTTTGGAGGTTTATTCAGCAGCTGCTGCAGTTTGACACTGATCTATCTGTCAGGGGAGATGAGGAGGGAGCAGCCTTTTAAATAAACGTATGGGAGGTGAGGAGTGGGTCACTGCAGAATCTGTACCCTCCACTAGTAATGGAGCTCCCTTGCAAGGGAGTGACGGGTCAAAGCATCAAGTCTGCGATCATCCATAGCATCTATCCACGTTCTTACTGACATGGAAGGTGTTTGATCAGTGATCTAAAAGCCGGTACATTGAAACCAACATGTTCATGTCAGCTACAGACCATGAGTCACGGCGTCAGGTCACTCAAGGTTCCCGTACGCAAGTTAAGGAAATAAGTACAGTCATTTATGTGCAATAAATCAGGCGATGCAGCAGGTTAGCGCTATCAAAAAAAGACAATGAGAGACAAGTTCAGACCAGCTGACACAGGACTCCATTGGTGCTGTTCTGTTAGTAAAAACTACTCGCACAGCATCTGCTCCATCCCTGCTCTTCCCATTGGAAGAGCACCCATGAACTCCATAATGTTTTCCTTGCTACATTCTGAGTCTAGCCCCTACCCTGATGGATGGGCTTTTCCTCCATGCCCTGCCCGTCGTTTGCCTTCCTTTATGCTCATAGGTGTCTTCACTTCACAAAAGGGCAGGTTCACGTTCTCATCCAACGAGTTTTTCCACTTTTATAAAATCACACCAATAAGCTGCATTTCTCCCCACGTGGCATCTAATTGTGACTAACTCTGGGAGATTAAGACAAATTATCCTCTGCTATTGGAGAGGAGGCCTCACTTTTGTGCCAATATATCTGACAGAGCTGCTTGCCTGTTCGCGATTCATCATTTTCTTCCTTCTCCTCGTAACCAGAGCTGGCTTCATGTTTGGAGATGCCAGTGTTAGCTGTCAGTGTTAGTATTTTGATTCAGGAGACGTGCTGAAAGCTGGCTCACCCGCCCGCTTCAGGCCGGCTCTCGCCACCGGCACTGCCACACCTTTGGGGCCGGAAGGTGATGATGGATCGGAGGAGTCATCAAGATGCTGACGGAACGAACGCAGCCTAATTTGTCTGCCTGACAGGGGAGCCACCTGAGCGATCTCAATGAGGCAGAAGAGGCCACCTTGTGTTGACGATCTTTCAAGCTGTGCTTGGCTCCAGGTTTGACTATTTACACTGGCATGTGCTCATGGTTCATAGGTCGGTCCACAAATTTATTGATGCATTATGTGCTCGTCTATGAGAAAATCAACATTTTGTGCCCTATTCTGAGGAATTATCGACTGGTATAAAATGATGTCTCCCTTGTTTTTGATTTGATGAATACTACAGTTTGGCACATCTTCCTGACTGCTCTAATTCATTTGTTCCATATGCAAAGAAAGAAGAAAAATTTCAATGCATCTTATGGAGAATATCGTGCTTGATTTGTCTGCTTCAGGTACCCTGAGGGATTAAGAAAGGATGAACGGGGCAGTGTCTGTGTCCCACGCCACTGGCCAGACCTTGGCAGAGTGGACAGCAATGAAAACCATCAAACCGCCCGTCTGGGGTATCGTCTCCTCCATGGTTCAGTCTGGCCAAGCTATAATTTCCGCTGTGTTTTGTGCAGCTGCTGCTACAATTTACCAGGGTAAATTATTATCACCTCGTGGAACCAAAATTCAGCACAATTTAAAAAAAAACAGGGCTTCTGCTGGACCTTGCCATTGAAGTCAGCCATGCAGTACAACCTCATTTGCTTGTCATCATGCATGGGAACCTCATTAATAACTTATGGGGGGTGTGGCAAGGGGTGGTGGTGGGGGGGTGATGAGTCCAGAATATACAATAAAGAAAACAATTACGCCAATGCAGGTGCCCCCCCAGACAGATTACATCAGAGAATATGGATGTGGGAAATGTACAATGAGACCTTGGCTTTGGCTAGTGATGCTAATTAGCGTGTTAGCGTGACAAAGCCGTTCAGGGTGGCCTGTCTTTATGTGTGAATGTTGGATGGGCTGATGAACCGAAGACTCTCCATGCTCTTGGGCTGGCACAACTCATGTTTTGGCAACCGGGGTGCCTTCTCGCCCCCCTCGAGTGAGAGGACAAGCGTCCTGGCTTAGGTATGCCACTAATGTTCCAGCTACTTACCTCATAGGGAAAGGCCAGTATCCCATGCCTCGCGAGCATGAAGTATTCTGAGAACTAAAACCGTAAACGTGCCTTATTGCTTCGACTGGATAAGGTGCCATTCTCAGTCACTGTCGTGGAGATCCAGAGCATCTTGTTAACACTGCAGAGGGTGATGCTGTTGCATGGAGTGCCGTTCGTGTCTGGGCGCCATGTACAGCTTGTTAAAACCAATAATGACATGGATGAGTAAATAAAGAAATGAACTGAAAACGTATATTAATGTGTTTTCCATTCACACTGCAAAGTTTTTAAATCTCATTGGAATAAATGTTTGACCAATTTTCAGGAGTTGATGTCAAACACATGGGGTTTCAATCATTAGACCGCTCTTCTTCATTTTTTAGAGTCGGCAATAGATAAAATCTGCATATCTGCATAACTTGATGCCTCCAGATCACAGGGATGTCGCACCTGATTTTGACCCCCCCCCCCCAAATCCCTGCCAAGAAAATTAGGGTTCCATAAAATATATAATGTATTTTACTAAATTTAATGATTAGGTCGGTTGGTATGCATCTAAAGCTTAAACAGCTGACAGTCACTAAGAGAAGTTGCTTTGAAACATATATCTTGCTATATGAGGACTCATCATGTAAGTGAAACTACATCAAATATTTCCGAGTCTTTGGGAGGGGGGGGTGAGGGCCCCTCTCCAGGGAGGGCCCCGGTTAGTCAGGTCCACCATTACCTGTGGTCCGACTCACCACAAAATATTCCAGTTCCCCTTTTCTGCCAGTTTATTATACAACAATGTGACGCGTGTGTCTGTTTCTGGCCATGTTTTCAGCTGCATCCTTATCTTTTAAAAAGGGAGCACACAGGTATTTATAAAAGCCACTCAAAAATAATATCTCGAGACCCAATTTCTCGAATGTGCCAGGACGCTCCAAGTGAGAGCTGCGGACAACAGGCACGTCGATAAGATGAGGCCACTAAGAGAGCAGCAGATGTTACGTAAACACTCAGCTCAAAGGAGCGCCATGCTGGGCACTGGGGCGGCCAAACACGGAGCCAATTCAAGCCCAATCTCTTTCCTGAAGGAAAAGCTTGCTGGCCTCGCCCCCAGAAATCCCTTCATTAGCGACAAGAAAACAGAGCAATGTCTGGCTCACCTATAACACAGTCTGTTGTCATCCTGGAAATGTGTAATCTTGGATGAAGAGTCAGTTTTCCTGTGATTACCCCACCTCTCCCTGCTCCCAAGGTAGATTAACAGATATGTGGACAAACTATAAGGTTTAATGTTATGGGGTTAAATCGATGTTATCTGCCTTTTTTTAAAAAAAAAAAAAAAGAAAAGGAAAAAAGAATGGAGCTGAAAAGCAATTTAGTTTTGGCTGTTCTGCTTGTAAGCTTGGGGAAGGAAAACAAGCCATCTCTTTTTCATGAAGCTGCAACGCGGCCCCAATTGCGCATAACTCATCAATATTGCATTGTAAATCCATAAAATAAACATCACTAATATATGACGATCTCCATGGTTGAACGGGGTGGCTTTTGAAAAGCTTCAATTCAAGAGGCCAACAAACTCTCTATGTTAGATATTTTACACAGCATAAATCTTTTCATAACCTAAATGAAATGGAACTAGGGTGCCTCTAATGGTATCTCAAAAACTGTAAGTTTAAAAGCCAAGAGACTTACTATGCAAATATATTCACAACTTGAAAACTTTTGGGAACCGGAAAAAAGTCCTTACAAAACCACCAAATCATTTCTGTGAGCTAATTAACGATCTTCACAAAACACTGACAGAAATAAACAACAGCAATGCCCAGAAACATAAACCCATAAATGTTTACCAAACAGTGGCACAATAAACAGAACAACTGTGCTGAATTCACACTCATATGTAAGTACTGAACGGCATAGTACATTAAGGAGGAAGTGGTGTTTGATAGGATGATATTACATTTAAGAGCTTCAGTGAAGGGAAACGTCAATGTTGTTTCGGTAGCATTTAGTAATGTAGCCGATCCCCAGCGACGCGCAGAAGCTGAACTCTCAGAATGGTGATTTTGCAGACAGCAGATGTTTCTCTGCCTTGACAGACCTTGTGCTAATAACAATGCCTCACTTGCCTCACACGCTGGGATCGTAAACAGCACACAATCTCCTAAAAGGCTAAACGCAGCGTGAAGCGTTTTAACGTGAAGGAAGCTGCATGACAGCTAACGTACCGGACACTCACCAGCGCAGTCAGTCCACTGGGTAGCTGCCTGCGAATTAGCAGACTGTCTACTATCACATGGTCCCTGAGGAATATTTAGTACTGATGCTGCCTAGTAAACAATCTAATTTCCTCTGACATTTTCATTTCAGCACACGGGTATGCCCTGGGTGGAATTTGCATGTTCTCCCCGTGTTCCTGTGCGTTTCCTGACATTCACGTCAAGAGATTCGGCGACTGTAAATCGGAGTGAAGATGAGATGTCTTCGGATAAGCGGCTTTTAAAGATGGATGGTTGGCCGGAATATAATGCATAAGATGCAGGCACTGATGGATGTATCGGGGCTCCGCTCCACACAGCCCTACCTCTGCCTCCATCAATCTAATGCAGAATATATCCAGATCCACACGGGCTTTTCTTTTTATGCTGGAGGACTGACTGTTGTAGCATTATCCCGAGCTCCGTCGGCAGACTGCCAAGCTGTGAGACAGACCGCTTTACCAGTCAAAGCACTGCTTCAGAAGATAAATGAAGGTAATTATATCAATCAGAGGTGATATAATATTTATATTAAATCAATGGTGCGTGTTTAAGGAACTGAAAACGTATCATCTTCTGATTGCACAAGGCTTCATGCTAAAATGTCAGGCCAGCAAGAAGGGAAAGGGCGGGGGCACCTTGCTTGGGAATCCTCAGATGTGCAAACAGGGGTGTGTCCTTTTATGCAGTACTGTGACAGTGATGAGGGCTGAATGGCGGTGCTAATCACTGTACATCTATGTCAGAGGGCTGAGCTTCACGATGTCATCCCACAGGCACGCGGCCAAACATCAGGCTCGCTAAGGTTAAGCCCCGCCCACAGCCTCCTAGTCCCACAGCTGGCATCCCTCAGTGCCGTCGTACCGCACTGGCCTTGGGTCTGGTCCTCAGGTAACTGGGGCTCCACTCTAATGCTACCCTGGTTACACTGCTGGTGTCTGTCCTTATTCTGAGGAAACAAACTTCGATTCACAAATACATTAACACCTTTCTTCGCTCTCTTCCATCGACCTTTAAGTGCATTTATTGTATTTACAGTATTAAAGCATTTCTGGTACTTTAGTTTTTAGTATTATTGCATTTTAACATTTACATTTACAGTATCTTTCTGGCACATTCCCTTGCACTTGCACTATCACTGCATTCACTGGAAAATACTGTGCCACTAAATAGTTACTCGTAGTGATTAGTATTCTTACTACCTTACCTTTCATCATTATTAACCCTAATCATTGTCACTATTGGCAGTTTTGTCAGTCTTATTGTTCTTTATTTTTCTCCTATTCTCGGGCTGCAGAGACTTCCTGGAGTGTCTTTGGCTTAGTGTCTGAACATTAAAAGGTTGTGGCTCCAAGGTTCGACTGACATCCCTGTGTGGTTTTCTGAGTTCTCAGATATCGAAATGTGCTCCCGATGTCCTCTGTGAGTGTCACAATCATCAGGGATTTTATTTCCACTGTGGAAGTCCAGGAGCAAAGCGCGTGAAGAGGTGTGTGATACCATCTCTGTCTGGCGTGATCCTCTGTGTGGCACCATGCACACACATCAGTGATATCTGTTCAGTCCAGGCGCCAGTGGAAAGCAAACATTTTTAGCTGTGAGGTGCAACCAAAACAAAACAAACATGGCAGGGTACGGATTAGGACACTGGGCTGCCCGCAGGGCGTGGGGAGAGTGAGCCCTTACCTCGCTTGCTGAGCTGGATGCTGGCCTGCCTTCTGCCGTTGCCATTCTCCACATAGCAGGAGTAATTACCCAGGTCGGCCTCTTCCACGGAATCGATGGTCAAGGAGATTGACACCTCCAGCTCCCCCAGGTGCTCTCGGATGATTCTGCGGGGCCGATGCAAATTCACAATGAGAGTCCGGGTCGTTATTGGTATTTACCGGATTTCACCTTTGTCGTTTATAATGACGCTATTACTCAAGAGAAATAAAAGAGAGAGAATCCAGACCTCTGACTTGGGACAACTTGGCTACGAACTGAAGACATGGAATTCTGGTAATGGCGTGCAAGCGACCTTTTTTGCCACGGCGGCTGAGAAAGGCTGGAGTCTCCGACCGGCAGATGCAAACTGGCAAAGTCAGTTTATGCTAACGAGTCTGGGATTATGAACGCACGGAAAATCAATAACAGAGGCTTCCTTTGCTATCACTGTAGGGAGGATAACCAAATAATAAAGAAAAATACAATTTTTTATAACCGCTGCCATAGAAACCACGTAATGGCGGGAAATGATGTTCCATATATTAGATAAATCTCTCCTGCAGGGGACATACTGAACAGACGCAGTGCAAAAAATAAAAGAATGTCCCCGTTTCTTTACATTTGCCAGTATTGATGTTGTTGTGCTTGCTTCACGATACCCTGGCTCATAATAAAAGCAGCATTAAAGTTTAAAAGGGTTTATTTTATTAGGTTATTCCTTTGCCCAAGGGCTGAAATGCAATTCATAACCATCACTAGTGACCTTTCGCCTCTGTGCTGTAATGAGACATCAGGGCTTTGTGTTGCTGGAGGAAACGGAGAAGAAAACGGAATCACTGCTGTTACAGTGTCAGAGAAATGGGAATACATGCTGTAAGACGGGGGCGTGACATCCAGGGGCAGAGCGAGGACAAGCGTGTTCATTCGCTTCACCTGTACTGCATGACAGACAGTATAATTTCAATTTGATCTCCGCAAAGCTCTAGACCACGTACCCAAACCATGCAGCCAGATTCCAGCCCTGCCCTCTGGCCTTCCCCAAACCTAACGTCCCCTTGCACTGAGATTGAAGCGGCCGTCTTTTTGTTTTTCATTTTAATCCCGCCCTGACTATTTGTTGAACCCGTCTCCCTCCTGCACTCACACAAAAATCCCTCTTCCTCCCTCGCATCACCGTGTTACGGTGTTCTGTTCTTCGTCTTATGCAATGTGATTCCCACACATCCCGTAGTGCCGCAAGTGATTTCCGTGAAACACAAAATGAACATTATAACAAAACATTTTTTTCCCCATAAAAACTGAAAGCATTTATTAGGTTAAATATGGATATTTAAACTTCGTGCACACTGCCAACAGAAAAAATGGATATTAAAAATGACTAAATTAGATTAAGCTAAATGATGCTTTTAAAATCATCTTTGGACTGCCTGGTTCTGACATTGAAGATCATTTTTCTGACACTTTTTTCTACATCAACATATATATGATATATATCAGCGTCAGAAGTGGGCTTGGATGAACATCAAGATTCAGAGTTGTACTCTAATGAACATTGCGTTTGGTCTACTTACTTCCCACAGTGGCAGAACTGAAATAGCATTTGAGATGTTAGTTTGTACAGAGGGCATTATTAGTGAAATTCTGCAGTTTCTTCTGTGAAAGAGAGGAGACCATAGACTACATTTAAGCCTGATCTGTCAGTGACGGGACCACTTTGGTAATGTTTTGGGACCTTTCAGGTAGAATTTACCAGACATGGGAACAAGTAATTCTTTGGCAAGGCCGAGTCAAGTCTATAGTCAAAACACTGCAGTCCGAGTCAAATGTTGCGTCATTTGCCCTTGAGTCCAAGTCGAATCGTAGAATTTCACAATTTTTCATAAGTCATCAAATTTGTGAGTCGAGTCCAATTCGAGTTGTGAGTCATGTAATTTGAGTCCCTACCTATGCCATTTTTTACCCTTAGGGATTAAGACTTGCTACAGCAAAAACCTGCCACAGTACAACGTAAAATACATTCTTTATAGGTTAAAAAAGAATGTCCATTCATGGCTGTCCTCAGACAGTTTTTTATGTCCGTGTATATGCAGGGAGTGATGCATCTTCTTCAACAAAAGCAGAAAGCAGAGAATTGATATACACTGAAATTATAAAATTAATACTAGAGTCATAGGATCCAAGTTAAGTCCAAGTCTCGAGTCATTTGCCTTCAAGTCCAAGTCGAGCCCAAGACTTTCCATCAGTTTCCATCAGAGTTGAGTCACAAGTCATCAAATTTATGAGTTGAATCTGAGTCGAGTCGCAGGTCAGTGACTTGAGTCCCCAGCTCTGAAATTTACACGATTGTCCTCTGCTGTACCATCACTCCCAGCTTCTTAGTCAGCCAGGGTCAGGTGAGAGACGCAGGACCATCTCATTACTCCTAGGAGAGGCCTGGTGACTTGTGTCATCATTGACCTGAAGCCTGTGTCAGCTCGCGCTCCTCTCACACAGCTGTCAGCCTCTGCACTCTGCTGTAAGACACTTTTGTGAAGGGTGCTGCAGTGGCTCTCCTTAGCCTCCAGGGGGCAGGTCCTGACTCTGGCCTGAAGGAGGCGAACAAGACGACTGGATACTCAGCACGACCAGAAAAATTTAACCCCACTCAATCGCTCTCATTCTTCCTGATTTGACATCTAATTTGTGTAATTCTCCTGTGTACCCCTTTGCTGGAAATGCTGTGAGGTGAATATACTGGGTCGTGCTGATTCGCACACAGCCAACAAAGACATTTTAAATGTCACGGCACTGAATGGCTAATTTTGTTCTCCTCCGGTTGACTGCACCCATAGTGGTGTTAACCTGCATATTAACTTCAATTTGCAGTGAGTGCAGTGAGTGGTACCTGAGTTTTCCGGGGGCAGGGGGTGTGGAGAGAGGACTAGCGTGTAATGTGTGTGCATACTCAGGCATTTTGGGATGTAAAAGGGAGGATTTCACAGCAACACTGATAAAAGATGAAAAGATCAGATGGCTCAGCTAAAACTACATTCAAAGACATTCTTCCACATGGAGGTGGGCCAGGTGTCTGCTTCGCAGTGACACCCTGCTCTCCTATGTTACCATGACTAATGGAGTCTCCTGTCGGCCTGGAGAACCGTGGGCCACGACTTCAGGGGCTGCCTGTGATATGTGAGCTGTCATCTGGAACAGGGCCCCTCTGTCCACCATGCTCATGATGTGCATGAACACACACCCACACACACACACACACACACACACACACACACACACACACACACAAACCCAAGTTCAGCAGAACAAAGGCCAGCCTATTAAACAGAAAAGGCCCTTTTGATAACAAATGCTGTTTTGTCTGGTTCTTAGACCTATGGGCTCTTTTGTTCATGCACGATGCACCGGGTGGCCCTCAATCCGCAGGCAGTACTGTGGACAACCCTGTGCCTACCCGCTGGGTCCTTCTCCAGGATAATCTCCAGTATCATCCAACAAAAAATACTGTGGCCCCATCAGCAATACCAAAACACTGCAGCTGCCTCACTGAAGAAGCATTAACCCCCCCCTCATCCACCCCACTGGCGAGGAACTTTCCTGCTGACCACAGACCCAGGCTCCCTGGTTCAGCTGCATAAAGCTAATGAGGGCGCCAGCAAATAAGTTCACGTGTTATGGGCATTGACCATGCTGCCTCAGCAGTAACGCGCTCACGTTTCCATCCCCATATCACGTGTTGGCAACCCCTCTTACTTGATGTCGCTCTCCCGGATCCGGCTGTTGTCCAGGTCCTCGATGAACTTCTCTCCTTTCATCCAGTAGACGAGGGGGCTGACTCCGCCGCTGTAACCGAAGAAGGCCCGGCAGGTCAGGTTGATGGGGCTTCCTGCAGGAGATGCAGAACACGGTAAAGTGTGCGCTTTACAAGTCACCCACGCTGAACTTGGGCCGCTGCCATCCCGCACTGCATCACAGGAGAAGATCAAGAAAAACCCATTGCACTCGCAGTGTGGAAACACACGCACTGTCCACATCGATTATATTTTGCAATGATCATCACAAACGAATCGATGCATTTTATGCAGAGATGCTGGTTCAGAACCTACAGCCTGTTAAACACCCAACAGCCGCACCGTTATGTTCACTGCCAGTGGTGTTAGCAGCATCGACAGCAGTGCTGGGGCATAAATTGGTGCTTGTGTATGAAACGAGTGGGAAGAGACACACAGCTCGGCTTAAACTGCAATTCTAATTATTACCAAGTGACATTCAATCATATTTCTTTGCCATGTTCGTGACATCGGGGGAAGGAGGTGACAGAAATGGGTGCTGATCACTCCTCTCAAGCCCACAGGGGGACGATTCTTACACCATGCTTAAATGCACGTCTGAACAGGACATGATGCGCTAAGCATCCCGTAGCATGCTAACATGAGGTAATTGTACCCAGTGATCAGTCGAAGTAAATTAATCATCTTGCAGCATTGCTGAGGACAAATAGGTGTTGATACAGTTTGTCAAAAAAACCTCAGTGGAGAAATTGTTTCTCAAGTAGGAAGTTGTTCCTGTTCAAAGCGACAGCCATCTGACAGACAGCTTCGTTTGCTGTGGTCCGAATGTCATTCATCTATAAAGCAGAAAATGGAAAAACTAAAAACAAAAGAATTCTGCATTACAAGCATTACTCCAAGTTAAAATACACACACACACACACACACACACCCACAAAAACACGCAACTTTATCAGTCATTCATCTCACGTTTTGGTACTGCTGCCAACATACACTTAAGATAACCAATAAAACAAAATCAGGGTGCCATTTTTAAACAATACCATTCCCTTCCACAAGGGGTCACTGTAGATTTACAAAGGCTACATCTGGTCGAAGGATTATGGTGGCAGCAACGGGGAGACGTGTAGAAAGGGGTTCTGCCTGCTTTCCCTCTGAGTATCACATTTGCACAGTTAGGTTGAGACTCTGGCGTTCCTGCTGGTCACACCTCTCCCCCGGGCACATGGCACACTGTCACTGCTGTCCATAGGCAGCATGCATCTAATTGATTATACAAGCAGGTTCGGGACTTTCTTCCTTTTTCTTGCTCACGGCTTTGGAAACGGGATTAAAACGCTGCGCATTAAACTGCCAGTAAGTACTTTGCTGCCTCACAGCAGGCTTTCTGCATATTGTGCTCACATTGGCTGGGAAGAAGCTGCACTGTCACTTTATGTTATTTTCGTACGCACATGCGAATTCTCTAAAATCAATTCGAACACAACTCGCCGTCCCGCTCTCTCCTGCTCTCTTCCTCTCTGCCTTCCCCGTGTTTTCTTCAGCCCGTCTTAGTCATACTGCCAAAAAGCTGTAGCATTCCGCCAGCAGCGGCATCAGTCTGGAAACCGGCACATCAGCTGGATTCTTTCTCAGGAAAACCTCTCCCATGGTCCTGCAAATCTTAAGACAATATGAGTGTGACCCAGCACTGTTGCCTCACACCTCTGGGTTTCCTTTGTGGGGTTTTCTCGGGGTTCTCTGGTTTCCCCCCACAGTCCAAAAACAATCTGAGGTTAATTAGAGTTCCGAAATTGCCCATAGGTCTGCATGTGTGAGCGAATGGTGTGTGAGTGTGTCCTGCGATGGGTTAGTGGTCCATCCTGGGTTGTTCCCTGCCTTGCACCTGTACCTCAAGATATAGGCTCCAGACCTCCCACGACCCTGAATTGTTACAGAAAATGGATGTATGGATGGATGGATGAGCATGACCCCAAACATAATTATGCTATGCATCTCTTCACCAGACGCCCCTCGGACTGCAGGAACGAGAGGTTGCCTGTGAAACACCTGAACTCATACAAAGGATCCTGTGTTGTTGGAGCTCTACTTCCACAACACACTCAGACACACATTAAGGCCTCAGGCCAGCACAGTGTTCTGATTAACACCTACAAACACTGCAGATGGGCAGTGGTGGCTTAATGCTTAGGGAAGCACACTTGTAATTGAAAAATTGTAGGTTCAAATCTTCGACCAGCATGGCACCACTGAGGTACCCTGAGCAAGGTACTGCTCCCCGGGCGCTGAATTAGCTGCCCCCTGCTATGTCACATTGTCACATACTGCACACTATGAAGGTACTGCCTTTGCATCTGAAGGGGTTATAACTGCCTAATCTGAACATTGTTTTCTGACAAGTTAATTATGGAAGGAACTGGGAACATATGACAATATTAAATTATGGGCTGAAAACTCCAAATGATCAATCCATTGCACCAACAAAGAAATATTTGCTTCTGTTCTACTCAATTGAACTCTGACAGAAGTAGATGCCATGAGAAGCACTTCAAGAAATTCCATGAAATACAAATGAGGTAAGATTAAGAAATATTTATGAGGGACAAAAGGGCTGTTAGGAAATCATCTGTTGGGCTAAAAAGATAAAACTACAAGTACAGCATGGAAAAGCCAGGCTGGATCCGCTCACTGATAAAACCAACCCTCTTCCTTATTGTCCTGGCTACTTATTTCTGTGTTACTACAATCATAAATCTGGACGAAGCTACCACTTTCCTCAAAAGGATTCATATTTATATTTTATTATTTAGGATATCAATGGTAGTTTTAAAATTTTTTCAAGTTTAAATGTAATCTTAAATTAAGATTAAAGTGTTTCGGTTGTTTATCAGTTAAAGGCTGTGACTTGTAACCATTAACAGCCCCTTATCAGTATAGGTTTAGCTGAATAAAATCACCACTGAAAGTAACAGACTCAGTCATGATATGAAGCACAGAATGCAGTCAGTTAGCCTTCAGAAAGGAGACTGACCAGTTCATATTGTGGGTATGGTGAAATAAATGCCTGTTACTGTCCTAGTATTGTCATCGTCTTTTATTCACCATCCTTGAGTTGCTCAAACACTGTAGGCGCCGTCTCTGCAGCCTGCCTCCTGGAACTGCCCCCTTGCTTCTGTTTTGTCACCTGACCAACTGCATACTAATTGGTCTGTTGGCTGAGTCCCTTCTCAGGTCTTCTGGGAAATGTAGTGCTGGAAGGAGCATTTTGCCAGAAGCACTACATATAATCAGCAGTCACTGATTCATAGCTGGGTTTCTGTCCCATGCTATCGATCTCCTTCTCTGTGTCATTCTCTGTGTCTCCTTGTCTGTCTCTGCCTCTTTTCAAATAATTCCGATAACTAAACCAGCATCATCACTAACCCACTGCACACAACAGCAGAATTCACAATAAACAGGTCTGAGGTTGAAAAATCAAACATCCATCACATCCAAAAGCTTCTTCTGTTCAGAAAACTATTAATTTATTCATTCATCATTTTGGCATTCACGCTTACAGTCTATTGTGCTGTTGCCTTTATGGCTTTTTCAGAAAAGCCTCTCTCTTGCCCCAATCTTCCTGCTCAAAACAAAGAAGAAACAATGCAGAATCTGTCCTTTTTACTAATCAATGCACCAGAGGTTTCTGGGAAAACAGCTGCTCTTGGAGAGCAAAGATATTTAGAAACTGTGTTTGGTTTTCTGTTCTTTGCAAAAGTAAACTTGCTACATCTTTGCCTGACTTATGAAATCAAGCTTCAGTAGTTTGTTGCGTATATCACAGGGGCCTAGATCCCATATCCCACTGGTCCACTCTCGTCTCACTGGCAGCAGCACTGAATCCTTGTCAGGCTTATTGATCTGACAGCTGGTCTTGCTGGGGATGGGGGCCTTAAATTGATCCCAGAGGAGCTGTTGACACAAGATTGGGCTAAATGGCTCCCTGCGGTGCTGGCTAGGGAGCAGGGGAGGTGACCCAAGGGCTATGAGTTCAAACCACAGCTGTGACACCATTGGAAACAAACAATTAACAAAAACTGCTTGTTTTCAGTTGTACTGTATGACGTTGAGACAAACATACAACATCTCCAGCTTTGGACCAAGACACACTTCATCAGGCTCTGTGATGTGGTGAGGCAGTTGGGTTCACTCCCCTTTCTGATGCTCTTATGAAAACCATTCACATTAACTGCAGTTCTATATCCCAGCCACTTTTAAAGCTTGTAGATGGTCCCATGAAAAGGTTTCAGATATAGTAGAACGACAGTAAGCCCCCAACTGGGTAACAAGCATGACTCTCTAACCTTCAGGCTTGTAGACTGTCAGATATCCCCCCCCAGAAGACTTTCGCTAAACAAAGGTCATTTTTCACCCAGGGAAGCTCATGGTTGGCCCCTGGGGGGAAATGTCCATCTGGTTCTGCGACACATGTCCGCCACTCTATCGCTGTTGCTATCTGAGGAGTTGACATGGATACAGAACAGAGCCTTTAATGGATACAGGTACCTCCACTTTGCCCGTCGGGAAAAAAAAAAATGTTGTAGACATGGCTGTCTATGCAGGCAGATTTTAAAGAGATTTATCAGCACTTACTGGGCACTTATGTCAAAGCGTGGTTTGATCCCCGCTATTCCCTGAAAGCCTACATACGTATTCATATTTAAATGGCCAGAGTCTCTCTCTCAGCTGGGTTTGCCATCTCTTTCATTTGTATACTGCTTAAATTTACCCGGCTACGGCTGCGGTTAAGAGGCTATTTAGCATAACAGATGTGCCGTGCAGCACGCCTGAATCGAGATAACCTTGGTGATTCCTAAAAAAAATAGCAAACGTCTCAGAGCCGGGACACTTAAGCCCTGCCAATCCATTTAATTAAAACAATTGAAAGGCCCACGGAAGCAAGAAGGGAAATGAATAAACAAAAGTGAGTTCAATTATGAGCTTGTGCCGCTGGGAGTGTTTTAGAGGACTTCATGTAGCAGGAATTCAACTAAGGGCAGACAAACGGCAAACAAATCGTGGTCACTCACATTTCTGTCATTCAAACTGGAAAGAATAGCTGTGCGATTTATAGCCAAAGAGCATTCATTTCTCAATAAAGATATCGGAATGGGGTTTGGAGTGTCCACACAATGCTCCTATAAAAAAATTCTAGTTATTTGTTTAAATTTAAATCCCAGTCGCGACTTACAGATGCAGAAGAGCTGAGGAAGACCAGTAAATATCAGTAGAGAAAAACAACAGCTGGTGTCTTCAGAGTATTGTCACAGAGCTGAGAGTGATAACAAGCACTAACCAGACAGGCACCTGGAAAACACAGAGTTAACTAGCCAGGGGTGCAGTGCATTAAAGGTCCGCAGGAACTCCGCCATCATCTCCATGACTGGTGACCTGTCTGCGATCTGCTCTGCCTTTGAAAGGAGGAAAGGATTCATCAGCCACACGCCCGTGGAGAAGCAGGTTTCAGCTCAGAAGACCAGATTGCCCCTTTGCAGTTTTATAAAATGAATTTT
>JAABNX020000088.1:582113-598489 GCA_015163995.2 Mormyrus lacerda
GGGGGGGAGAGAGAGGGGGGATCTAAGGACGCCTGTGCTGAGGGAAATTGACAGCCCCCTCTGTCCCCATTGCATTACACTGGTATCGCTGTGGCTTTGGAGACTCATGATCATCCTACCTAACCTACCATTCAATGACGGACTCAAGGCCTCATTAACAGCGCGGATTCAGGGTCATTGGTCCTGCCGAACTATGCGGGGCATTGCACTTCCTCAATTTAAAAATAGTACTGCATGTTATTTTTTCTTGCTGCGCTTAACAAATATCGACTTTGCATGGCTTAAATGTTTTTTAAACAGAGGGAAGTACATTCATAGTAGCTGAAAGGTTTGCCAACATAAAATCACCATAGTAATTCAGGATAGGGTTACGCTTACTCAGGAATTTTGAGTGTGCATTTTGGCTGTGCATGAACAGAACCTGCCATCCGTTTAAATGCTTTTTAAAATCAGCTTAGCGACAGTGTGGGTATCCGCCCATCTGTGTACCAATATTTAGCTATTATTAGAAAGGAAACTATAGAAATGTATAGTTTGCTTCTCATATTCATCGTACATATTGATCAGATTTTTTATCCAAAGCGATATACATTTTTAAAAAACAGTAGGGTCAGCCAGTCTCAGGAGTGGTTGGGGTTAAGGGCCTTGCTCATGGGCCCAATGGTGACATCACTCTGCCACCCCTGGGATTTGAACGGGCAACCTTCTGATTGGGAAGGTCTAATTGGGATAGTGTGAATTGGGACTTCTCAAACTTGCTCATCTGACTTCCTCTGACGCCCCCTGGAGGATGGGCTCCCCCTTTGTCTGGTTCCTCCCAAGGTTTCTTCCTTCTGGGGAGTTTTTCCTTGCCGCTGTCACCTTCGGCTTGCTCACTGGGGGCTTTGGGTGGGGACGCTGTAAAGCTCTTTAAAACAATGTCATGTTTTGAAAGCGCGCAATACAAATAAAATTGAATTGAATTGATCACAGTGTCCTGACCTGTGGAGCCACGCACTTCACCCTGACATTTGTGGACGCAGACCGACACATTTCCTAGGCAGACGATCCTTTTCAATAGAGTATTAATAAGTATTGATGTCAGCAATGAGAGGTATGTCTGCCGCGTTCCACATGGCGCTAAGTGCTGCACGGTTCACTTTCCACATTAGCAGAGAATCAATAGCCACGCTGAGTGAAGCGATCCGTTCTCACCTGACGAGCGGGACCCAGGCTCATTAATAAACAATAAAATAAACAGAGCTGCCCACGGAAAACCCTCCACCAGTGGCACGTGTCTCTGCCTGAACACTGCCCAGGGCTGACCAGTGACATCGGACACAACAGACGCTGCCCGAGGAAGACAGTATTGCAATCTTGTTGTCACTCTTGAAGCTTCCCCCCTCGAATCAACAGATCGATAATATCCACTCCTCGGTTAGATTCAGCGTTCCCTGGAAAAAGCTCACGGCATCAGCTAAGTTTTAAAAAAACTCCACAGCACATTTTAGCTGGGTAAGCTGTTTATCAGTCTGTTGTTACGCTGACTGTCCTCTAGAAACAGCCTTTGGCTCCCAGAGCCTCTTAACACCACCTCAGTGTAACTGTTCTGTGCGTCTATCATGCTACAGACCTTATTTGCTAAGTGCTTTGGGAAAACTCTTGGGAAGGACACTATATAAAAATAAACTGAATTTAAGAAGCAGGCCTGTCATGTGAAATCCAGCACTGCTGGACTGGATCTGGAGTTTGTGTGCCAGTTGGCAGGTGATGTCACACGGCCTTGGGTAAAATGTCAGCCTTCACACGCAGGACTTTTTTAATATACTAACACACGCATTTGGTGCTGGATACGTTAATGTTTACACATTTTCAGCTGTATGGTTGGAACAATCAAAAAACTGTTGCCTTTTATTTGCCTTCGAAAACCATTTCAGTCTAAGAGAATTACTATTCCTGTAACACTGGAACAGCCGGGGCCCCTATGGTAATACAGCGACAAGATTATATTTGTTATAATTTGTCAAATGAAATGTACCTTTTGACATTTGACTGACAAATTCTAACTGCATAGATAAACTGTGAAAGGATCTTGACTGCCTGGTATTTCCAATTAAAGATATAAATAAATATGTCTCAGCCATGAGGTTCGGAGCGGCGAGAATCTTTCGGCGCAAGCAGAACCTCGCTCTGTGTCACTGGGAACGTTAGTCTGAGAAAGGCATCATCCCCGGGATAATGTGGGGCTGGATGGCAATGCAGAGGGACATTGAAGGCTTTCTGGAGAAGACGTTAGCATCCCATAAGGCTTAGCCAAGCTGAAGGCTTGAGATGATTGGCTCTGATAAATAACAGGTGATACCGTCTGTTTCCTGTTTCACGGGTGTTTTCAATCAGGAAGGGCTAATTACTGATGATGTACATTTAGCTCAGTTGGTGAGGGTGATTAGTTATGTTTTCTTAATATGAACCTGTTATCTGTGTGAGAGCACAGCAGCTATGGTACGCATCACATGACGGCTCCTCTGTTCGCTTCCGTATTAAATGTGTAAAATGTATTTGTCGCGTTAGGTCCGAGAAACAGAATGCAAATTCTTGTGCCCCAGTGGCAGGGGAGGGGACAGGTGCATGGGGGACAACAGGACACACAGCAGTGGAATAAGAGACACTTTCCTCACAATGTCAGGCAAAGCATGGCACGATAAAACCCAGCACTGCAAAGTGGGAAGAGGCATGTACTCTGAAAAAGTGCGTATAACCGTCATGCTGTTACACACGAGTCAGAGTGGTCCATAATGTTCCACTGCGCAGAAGAAAACTTTCATCGCATAAGAAGGTTTATTTCTGAAAGCAACAGGAGCTCTTTACAGATATGTAATTTTATGGACTGCTGGAATCAGCTGTAGCTAACGCTGTTTGATTGAACTGTCGCGGTAACCAGTAGTGATCTCGCGTATGCATGTGTACCAAGACAATGTTCTTAGCAGTGAGCGGGAGCCGTCTTAATTATCCTTGCTGACACTTTGGCGACATCTTCGTTTACTCAGTAGATTATGTTATTTTAGCTAATTGAGCTCTCATCAACTCTGCTGAGACAATCTGCAATCTCTGATTGCAGAGAAAGGCTCTCACTCAGATGGTAGCAAAAAACAAAACAACACCAATCGGCCGCTGCCTGTCTGTCTAATATATAACCTCTCATTCTAATTTGTGCCCCAAAATGTGGAAGAGACCCTTTCGATTCGGCCTCCTTCAGTACACAACCAGAGGTAAACAGCAGTAGCTCTTTAATATTCTCAGTGTTTCTGCATTTTTTCTTATTTAATGACACTGAGCTCGCCGGATGGTAATTACGGGTTATATCTATCTACTGGGGAGCAGAAGAAAGACCTGCCAAACACTGAGAAATAAAAGGTTCTCATGTTCGAAAAGCAAAAACTTCACCTGTCCAGAGCTTTTATGCCAGTCGTGATTTATTGCCAGCAGTCTGATGAAAGTCAAATTAGTGGATTTTCACTGAAGCAGATGCTGGTACCTTGATGTGCTCTGGGATTGACTTTGCACCTACAATCTACTGCCCATTTGGAGAATAATCCAAAGATCCTCCACTTGCCTACTTTAACACTTTAAATTGAATATCAGGCAGCTTATGAGGTCTTTCTGAAAGTTCGCACCAACTGTCTCAACTTATATTCTATAACCATATTAAACCCGCATGATCACAGGAATCTGTCTTCCTCCATCTGCCCAAAATATCTACATTTAAAATAGTTTCGGTCATAAGCTTTCAGATATATAGCATAGCAACACTGACACACAACCTAGTCCAACTGGCATGATACATCTGTACTAATATCAATATCTAGACTAGGTACCGTTATATATTTTTATCCATTGAAAAAGGTATTTGTCCCGCTCATTTCTGAAACATATATATTTTTTGTAAACGGTACTCCAGAAGAGAGGCAGCATGGTGATTAGCACTGTTGCCTCACACCTCTGAGACCTGTTTGAGTCTCTGCCATGGCTCTATGTGTGGAGTTTGCATGTTCTCCCTGTGTCATTGTGGGGTTTCCTCTGGGTACTCCGGTTTCCCTCCACAGTCCAAAAACATGCAGAGGTTAATTGGAGTTACCATAGGTGTGCATGTGTGAGTGACTGCTGTGTGAATGTGCCCTGTGATGGGTTGGCACCACATCCTGGGCAGTTCCCTGCCTTGCGCTTGTAGCCCCCGAAATAGGCTCCGGGGCTCCTGTGACCCCGAACAGGACGGCAGAAGCCGAGTTGGAAATCCCACTATGACTGGCTCCCCGAAGCTGCTGGCTGGACACCCTCAAGACCACTGACCTTGGTAGAGATTCTTTACTTTTCTCCCTTCTAACCAAGGCGTTTTCCCTCCACTGGAGCGTCTTTGTGGCAGCTTTGAGGTTTATCTTCCTCGCTTTTGACTTTTGGAGAGAGTTATGCAGGCCTGTTAATCCTCAACAGCAACGAAGCTAGTGGCGACACGCGCGGTGCCCAATAAGTAATTACACTGGTGGGTATTTCTCTGGTTTCAGACTAGCTTTCGGCTGCGTGTGTCATTGCCGGTTCTATGGGATACGGTTCTCCGCTGTAATCTACTGGATCTTTAAGTCTTTGTCTGACTGCAAGAACGAACACGGCAATGATTGACAGGAGCTTACATTGTCTAATTAAATCAAACCTCACTTGTTTTCTCTCTCTGCCTTCTCTACATCGTTCATGCTCGCTAACTGTCTCTCTCAGGTTGCTTGACATCTTTCCTCTCTCCGCAGGCCCTGCCCATCCATCTGATTATCAGGGTTGTTGACTTTGGTCAATTGAGATTTTTAATTTGAGACAAGTCTGCACACACATGCACACACATTTACATGTATGTAACAGCTGTATTACCTCGTAAATAGTCTAAATTTTGAAAACTACCCCAGTGCTTTTGATGTAGCTAATTCTAAGCTTATAATGGAATAGTACAGATTTACTGTAAGATTTCTTGCCTGAGCGTGAGAGTCTGAAAGCGTGAGTTGTCACGCCAGATGTGTGACAGTTGGATTATTTTCCTACAATAAGCCTTTAGGATTTAGCTACACAAAACTGCAGGGGGGGGGGAACTTTGAAGCCCAGCAAGGGGAGAGCAAAGGAGGGGCGGCATCAACATGTGTCAGCCAGGCTGAGGCCTGAGATGAGCGTTGAGGGAGCTGTCTGTCACCTCGCTGGGCTTGATCTGTGCTCAAGTGGACCCTGGGTCTAAGACGCCTCGGAAGCGGGAGACCGCAAGCTGCTCCACCACCCGGCTCAGCCTGGCCTGCTGGGAGACACCACTTTTATCAACAGGCTGCTGGGAGTGACACCTGCAGATTATAGTTTAATAAGAGAGGGACGTCTTATCCTTGCCCTCTGTGTTGTCCTCCTGCTCAGGAGACAGCAGCTGATAAAGAGGCTGACTGGAATGGAGTGTCAGTAAGCCCGGGCGGATATCACGCAGACAGCTCCTCATGCCCAACGCTCCAGGGCTGTACTTTTGCCAGGAGGAAGTCACCCTGGTTTCCAGGGGCATGACCAGGAATGGGGGTGGGGGGGGCATCCCCCTTTGCCTCCTCTGAGTGGTGTCCAGATCCCCAAACGTGCACTTTTGCCCTTGGCTTTCCGGATGGAGTTTTGTTGGTGCTAACCGGATGGGCCAGGCCCAGTTCCAAGCTGGCAGAGCGACACAAAGCAGCACCTGTCTCAAGGCCAGACACATTTTTATGGGTCAAATCACAGTGACTGGCAACACAGTGACATGCAAGGTCTGCGCTGGCCAACCAAAACCTGCCTGTGAATCACAATGACTCCTAGAGGAGACTCAGTATGGATCATTTCTTGATGTATGAGGGTTTGTTTATATGGGCAGACACTCATACGTTGGTTTTTAGGAGAAGGGACAACAGCATACCTCCTAGAACGGTTTCAGCAAGTTAAATATCCATATAAAATTACAAGACTGCAGATCCAAAAGTTATGTAAGTGTATGTAGAGTCAGACACCTCTACAGAGGTCCTGCTCTTGGACCCTATGAATGAAGAACCAGCTACAGTAGAATCCCCACAGATACAGTTACTGTCTATTGAATTTTGTCCGTGAATCTACAAAATGATCCAGTAAGAGTAATAATAATAACAATAGCAATGATGTGCTTTTGAATATGAACCTCAGCTTGCAGGACAGGTAGCTCACAGCTTGTGCTAATTGATCAAGACAGCCTGGAATTGGCCCCCATTTACTCTTTATCACGAAGAATTTCCACTGGCTGTCGAGAAGCCGGCGTAGCTTATCTGGCTTAGGAGCAGCAGTTCAGCCAGAAAATACACGCTCACTAATCTCCTCTTTAACCCCACCCTGCTTACCCATTTGCCAGTGCGGCTGTGGATACCGAGCACCTTTGGTGAAGGTTTTTAGAGCTGTGGGTAGACTGGGAGAGTGCAAAGTGGAACAGGCTACACATTTTCAGGTCTGACTCAAAGGGTCTGTCTCATATCACAGCAAGGATCTGACTAACAAAATGGCTACATGCATAGCTACTCAACATTATAAATTCTCTCCTGCCTTCAAGATTTCTCATAATTACTCTCTCAGAAAGATCCAGCCCATCTGTCTCTCAGCACCACCTCATATTATTTCTAACGATGACCGACTTCCTCCTTCTCCAAAGAGGGACTGCTAGGAAAACTAATATTTTTTTTTTAAACTAGTTTTATAAATATTTTACACTATATAAAAAACACAAATAAAAATAAAAGAAAATACAATATGAAAATTATAGGAAAACAAAATATAAAGAAAACAAACACAGAAAACAAGTCACACAGATGCATTTAGTGAAGCAAGAGCATTTGTGCACGGACTGAGCTTCTGGTTGAAAAAACCCAGAGATGCTGTGAAGAGACAGTCACCACATATCTTCATGGAATTAAATGTGTCATTTTTCTCTCAAATCCTGTTTCCGTCAGCGCGGAGAGCCGAGGCCCCGGCTGAGGGCCAACTCCTCTCACGGGACTTAAATCGCTAGTAAATTACTCCCTGGTTCCCCCTTGCTTTTTTCTGCAAAGCTCAGCGCTCAGAGAGACGCCCAAATCATCCATCAGTATGTTTTTTCTAAGGCTCTTAGTTTTGCATACTGAAAGGACAGTGGATGGGCCGACCTCATCACCTGCGTGCTGTAAGATTGGTTTATGTTCTCGAGCTGGAGAAATGGGATCAACAGCACTCTAAAAGGCAGGGAAGGCGAGACGGGCAGATGGATGAGGAACCGTGAGCAGGTTTTTAAAGAAGAAATGAGGTCACGCACAGAGACTGATTCACATTTCTGAGCAGAAGGCTCTGCATTTCATATACCCAAATAAGACCAGGAAATACAGCCATTTATAACCAAACATGGCCCTTGATTTCCACTGTAACTCACTGTTATATCCATACAAAATATAAATCAATGCTTTGCTTGTGACATCACGATCTGAAAAATGAAGGAATCAGGTTGTGCAAAGCTCACTGGTCTGTTGGCCATGGTGTCCTGTCCAGCCAAAGGGTTCTCAAAGTACCTAAGCACCCCTGCCCTCCATCCACTTGCTATCTTTCCTGTGATACACTTGCATGTCCCCTTAATATACCAGATTTCTTCGTTGCACAGGTTGCCAAGGCAACCCTGCACAGGTTGAACTGGAACTGAACACAAAACCTTGTCCTTATCAATTTTCTTACATAAAAGAACCGACCGTTCTCCTCCTTAAACAAGGATAAGGAGAGATTAGAGGAGGTCCCGAGAGGTACAGAAAGTTTATTAGTTCCCTAACCACCTAAAATCAGTCTTGATAAACAGAGGCCCCAGAAACGCCTCCAAAATGAACAACACTAGTTTTTTTTTTTCTTTTAGTCTTCACTTACCCAGGGGCAGGAAGCCCTGATCCCAGAGTGCCAGGATCCAGCAGGTTTTGCATCCTACCTGGTCTCTGTGGAGCCACACCAGTAACTGGTGTAACTCATCAGGTAGGACAGAAAACCTGCTGGTGGCGACACTCCATGATCAGGGCTACCTAGCCCTGCACTAACCCTAACCCACAATGCCACAAACTCAACATTCAAGGAAAGGAGTTTCTGTGGTAGTTTTCCTCTATTATGATTCATCATCTGAATCAATATTTCCAGTCTTTCTCTGCTGTTTTTACAAGCCCAAAATGGTGGGGTCATGGTCTTTTCACTAAGAGCAGCTCAAACAATGAAGGCAGTTCAAGCCTGCAGAGTAGTTTAAGTATTGAAATTTGATTGATGTGGAAAAATTTGGTGTCTGTATTGATTCTTAAAAACTGTCATATGGTGGTGATGCAAATCACATATTTACTGTTAACCACAGGTAAACATGTCACACTAAGCAGAAGACCCAAGTCAAGGGGTGCAATTAAAATATCTCAGAAAGAGAAGCTACTTTTTTGGAGACAGTTTAACAGTAAGTGAATTACACCAAGTGTCTATAAACAATGATGTAATAATGATGTGTGAAATGTTGCACAATATGTGAGAAGCAGACAATTAAGCTACCAATGGGATGGAGACACACAGCTGGCTTCACTGTCTCTGCTCTTCTTGGTTCCTGTCAAAACCTTAAGCAACTTTTATTCAGATGAAACTAAAGGCTTTGAAAAGTAAATGGTGCCGAGGATGAGCCATGCAGACCACCTGCTGCAGTGGTCCTTCGATATGCCAGCGCCTGTGCAGAGCAAAACCTGCAAGGATTGGTGACTGATCCAGATATCCCCAGGCATTCCTGTGAACCTCTGGACTCCCGCATGGACAACAACAGGATTTTACTTTTTTTGCATGATCAAGCCCGTCTTAGAAATATCAATGCACCTTGGGTGACTCAGCTGCACCCCGGTTGTGTCGCTGGACGAACATGATGATAGAGATTAAATTCTTTCATGAGAGTGTCGAGGGGAATTATGTGCATCATCCAACTGTCCGTACATCTGCCCATCTTCTAACCACTTATTCTGGTCAGAATCTCAGAGTTCCTGGAATCTATCCAGGCAGCACGGGGCACAAGGCTAGGGTACGTCCTGCATGGGATGCCAGTCCATCGTAGGGCACATACTTATACATACCCACCTGGGACATACAGAGATAGCAATTAGCCTTATTGCTAGTGTTTACTGTATGCTGCAGCCGCAAACCCACCTCACCCATGTAAACTCACAAAAGACTGGAAGCTCTTTTGTTGAACCATGGAGATATGAGGCAACAGTATTACCCACTTAAAGGACTGTGCTGCCCATTACGCGTATGATCTCTAGAAAAGTGGCTTTAACAGTGGCTTTTTCCTTCTTACTCACTTGTGTGTGTGTGCGGGGGAAGGCATCCTTGTCATTTTCCAACAAGAAAAATGCATATGAAGGGAACAGCAGATTTAGTTGCTGCAACATCTCAGAACGAACTTTCCTGGCCAGATGCTTGTGTCACGTTCTGATCATGCTGCTCCTCCTGTGTGCCACGCCCCCTCGTTAAACATGTGTGGAATCCTCTTGTTACCAGCTGTTCCTAGTCCTGTCTGATTAAGTTTCTGTATTTAAGTGCTTCCCTGTTAGTATTTCCCCAGTCCTGTCACTGAAGTGTTGTGAAGTCACTACCTGTTTTGTCCCATATGCCTCATCGTTGCCTATTAAATCCCTCGTTCCCCGATTCTTTGTCTCCTTCTCCTGCATCCCCGGTACGTGCTCCCCATGTAATGACAGCTTGTCCTGTAATTCCCCTGCATAGCTGTCTGTAGATGGTGGGGGATGGGCCTCCTGGCCCTGGCTCTGTCAAGTAAAAGGTTTTTATGGGAGTTATTAATTATAGTTATCTGCCTAAAAGTTGCTGATGAGCTGATGTAAAAATACAGGGTTTTCAAACTGATTACAGCTTATGTGAAGAAAAGTCTTATATTCAATTTTCACTGGAGACACGTGTCTTTGGTTCAAGATTGATTTTTTTGGTGAAATCAATCAATCAATGAATCAATCCACATCACTGATTTGGAAGAAGTCGGCACTGAAATTTTCTGACCCATGACAAAAAAAAAAAAAAAACAGAGCTACAAAGCTGAGCCACTTAAGATGCTACGCGGCGCCTCCTACTGCCCGCTGATATGGGCGGGAGTTATGGATGCACACTCAGGGGTGTCGACCACTGGGGCCGCAGAATAGAGAGTTTTGTGCACTGCGACCTGCCAGCAGGGGGCTCACTTTTTAAATGAGCACAGTTGGTTGAGCCTGCGATCATTTTTGAGGTGGTACAGCCTGTGGGTTCAGCCCCCGCCCGACCCCCCCCTCCATGCTTCCTGGTGCCTCATACCCACTGTGTCTGCATTTCCTTCTTCTTTATCAAAGATCTATAGCCCCTTTTGTACAGTATGGCATTTTTCCCACTGCGGACCTGCACTGATGGCTTCTGCATGAAGAGGGCGCTGCTCGCCAAGACCCGAGAGCATTTGAAGATGAAAGCGAATCCTGGTGCTCTTGCTGTGACCAAAAGAACTAGATTTTTTTTTTTCAGACGGCAGGCCTGATCACAGTGGCCTTGTCACTTCTGTACAACGATACACCCCACTCTGTAATTCAGAGGTTGTTTCTGTATAATCTGCCTCTCGGCCACAAAGAAGCAGGTGGCATAGGAGTTAAGGGACTGCATTTGTGACCTAAACCATCTTGCAGACGAGGATTGGTGACTAAGATCAGTAATGTCAATGACGCCATTAAACATCGGACTGTGTGAAACGGTAAGAGAGGACTCTGCGTGAGTCACTTTGAATGAAAATGTCTGCTGAGCAGTTAAATGCAGTGGTAGTAAGACGCTCACTGGCAGTGAGCAGGAGGACAGGTTGACGGAGCAATGACACGTTTCTCACTGCTTCTCCATCTCCCTCACACTCCGCGGCATCACACCAGCGGCTGGCCCAAGGCATAAGCGAACTAAGTGGCTGCTTAGGGTTCAGTGGCCACCGGGGGGGCGTCCCATCCGATCAACATTTCGGAATTGAAAGGATGGTGACAAATGACAAGTAGATTTTTAAAATTTTTCTTGGGGCCCCAAAAAAGGTTGGGCTAGCTCTGATCACACCGGCAGCCACTCTGCTCTTCACCGAGCTCTCTACTCAGCACCCTATGCTCCTCTCCCAGCAAAAACCAAAGTTTTTACTATTTTATCCATAAAAGTCTTGTTCTGTCTCGAGCACTGCTTGTAAAAAGGAGCCTCCCATCTTCTGTTTCTCTGTCTCTATTCCTCTCTTATTCTTTGGCTGTTTGCATACGCAGAACGCAATTTCAGCTTCACTCAACAGGACCAAAATGCCCGATAAGTGAAATCCTTGACAAACAATTTAATTAGGCTTAATAATCAGGCTAGTAGAACAGCTGAGGATGCAGACACCGCCTTATTTGCAGCGGTTCTCGCAGACTCCTCGGATATTCACACAATGGCGAGATACTGTTCTGTGAAGGTTCCTGTTGCAACAGCAGCAACTGACCTGGGCTGACCAGCACTCTGATGCCTGGAACACAGCAAGCTGATTTTTGGCCAGCGAAAGCAGTCAAGCTACCGGTGAGAGTCGGTGACCACGTGTCACGCCAGGATGTGCGGCACGGCTGAACACGGTTGGCCCCCTTTGCACTGTTTCGCCTGATTGAGCATGTTGAATCTTGGTAAAATGGAGCCCTCTGTTTGGGGCGTACGTCAACCGTGCCAGTGTGGTCCTGTGCAAATTTTCACAATCGATGAGAGATGATGGGAGCCGATCGTTCGTCGCCCTTTGTTGGTGCTAGTTTTTTGCCGTTGGCTTGTTATACAGCTAGCTTTGCTCAAAACAATTGATTTGGGATGATATTTCATAAAGCTGTTTTTTTTTCCCACGTGCGCACAGTAACTGAGGAGCCTGCAGAAAATCGAGCACAAAAAAGTCTCTCGACCTGCATAACATGAGCTACAGCGCTGGCCTGTCCCATAACACCCAGGCCAACAGAAGAAGGGGAGGGCCAGCGACAGCCCCCACAAGGGGGCGATAAACCTTTGCTGACCAAACTGGCTAGGAGACTGGAAAGTAATGAGCAGCGCAGGAGTGAGAATCACCAGATAGCTAACACTCCACGGTTGTGCTGGGGCATGACACTTCCTAGGACGAAACCCCAGATGACTCTGTGGGCTGCTCAAGCGAGGTACCAAAAAAGCGTCCTGTCACTCTAGCCACGCTTTCTCCAAAAACGCTAGCTTCTGCAAAAAAAAAAGAGAGAAAAAAAACTACAGTAACTTCCCTGTGCGTCTGGCACATTCAGCAGAAGTGTGGGGGATGGGTCCGATGGCGTGGCTAGAAGCTCTGGGTTTGTACTGCCGTGGCGACTGGGGACTGGGAGAGCATCGTTTAATTGCAGATTTGCAACACAAGCGGATTGGGGAGGGCTGGGGGTGGGGGGGGATTGCTTCCTCTCTGCCATGTTCAAGTGCATTTAAATACAAGCTCTTCAGCAAATCTCAGCACCGACGACCGCCCTGAACTTCTGCAATACTTCGGGAGCAGCAGCTACTGAATTCTGCACCCAAGGCTGCATGTCAGATGATGATTTTTAACTTTAATTCAATATACAAATTCTCCATTTTATACATGGCTAATTTATACACGTGAAACACATTCTACTGACATAATCTGACATGAGATGCATTACTCTGCTTAAACACAGTACGTATATTCAGAATTTCATGATATTAAGACCGTAGCTACCTCCATGATTAAACTGTAGTTTCAGAGTTTCCACGGTGAGCAGGCGTGCAGTTCACGTAAAAACAGCGGCAGACACTCTGCGAGGAGTTTTACGCATGCAGCGCGAAACTGATAGATTGGGGCTAATTCACTCCAGAGCGGGTTTCTATAGAAACATGAAAAGGTTCACTTAAATTCCCCTCCATTCCTCCGTCTGCTTGGGTACGGGGACGCCAGGATGGATTTATAATTAACACAGGAGCGCTAACGAGAGAGAGAGAGAGAGAGAGAAGGCTTTTGCTGGGCTCTGCCTGTCATTAGCTATGGCCTCTCCCCGTTTGTCTTGTTACCTGCTTGTTAGCGTACTGAGATACCACATTCTCTCTCACATGGGTCAGTCAGCTTGGCGAAACACGGTCAGGTCCTGTAAGGGTAGCTCAGGCAGGCTCTTCCTTAATTAGGCATTAATTTGGATGTATTGATGAACATGCACACAAGGATAATAAACAGCCATGTTAACAGTCCAGGGCTGCCAACTCGGGTCAGTCGGCTGGCGTGAGATCTTCAATTTGTATTTACATGTATGTAACAGTTTGATTAACTTCTGTAGGGTTTGCAAACTACCCCAAAGCTTTTCATGTCTCTAATTTGAGGTTTACGATGGAATGATATATATTCGCCGTAAGATTTCTTGCTTGAGCTGACAGTCTGAAAGTGCGAGTGCCATACCAGATGCGTAAGAGCTGGGAACCCTGACAGTTTGGGAGAATGTGACATGATGGTAGAGTTCAGCACATAAAATCCTCATAAAGTAGGGCAGAGAGATGAGTGTCTGGTCTTCTGGATTAAAAACACTGCTAATAACCGAAAGTTTTTTTTTTTCCCCTTCGTTTCAATTGACAATTACTGTTGACCTGGGGTTTAAAACATCTTCATCTGATAAAGTCATATAGTCCTGGTGAGGGACTCCATTTTAAAATAACCTCCATGATCACAGTAATAAGTCTGAATATGGAAATCCAGAGGCAATGTGAATAGAAGGAACGTGCTGATTTGTCTTCTGCCAACTGTCCTCTGATTATATGTTCACACTGTGATTTTTATTTCATCCGAAAACTCCAGAGTAAAGAAGGATGTAAAAACGTTGTCAATACATACCGCAGTAATACTAGCTGAAGGAGTAACTACGGGTAAACAAAATACATAAGTAAAAAAAAATAAAGAAGAATCAGGGAATCGTTTCGTTGTTAAATTATACTTTGATGTTTACACTCCAGCAGCGTTACCCTGATCGCTAAGAATAAAACGATTAAAACTACACGCTAGCCACGGCCACACAGCGTGAACCGCGATTTAGCCGTTTTAAAATGTGCTGAAAAAATGTGTCAATAATGCATCATACAGATAGGTGGCGTGGTCTACCATGCCTTTGTGCCTCATCTATATTGAACGTTGCTCAGCAGACATTTTTATATGCAGCTTTAACAAATTAATGCTTTTGCGAGCCTATTACATACATCTATAGGTGCATCGCCAGTCCTAACAGTAAAGCAGGGCTATGTATTCACATTCTTACAATCTTCTGTTGTTTTTCCTATTTTCTATTTTCTAGTGTTTCTAAATAAGAGGTTAATGTGGATGTTCACTGTATAAAATGTATGTTCGGAGACATACAGCAGAGCCACCAGAAAAAGGTTTGTGTAAGAAGACAGACATCAGTCCTCTACAACACTGGTGCACAGCGTAGGTGTGTGTGGTCGCTTTGCAGAGATCAGCGACACGGTGCTGTTGGACCTTGTCTGACCTTTAGCTTTGAAGAGGAAGATAAAAGAGTTTTCAACAACAGAGATTCAAATGTAGGCCACAGGAAATCATTACAATGGATGGAGCCACAATGACATCCAAATCACCCATTGTGGTTAAAAGGGCAGGCGGGCTGACGGCAAAGGAACGCTGTCTGATTGTGTCGAGAGAGAGAAACTTTGTCAGTTACCGACGACAGCGTACAGGCACTATGATATTCCCGGACTTGTCGAAGGGAGGTGTGATTAACTGCTGCAGCCAATAGCCGACTCATCGGCTGTTCGGAAATTCTGTGTTTTCTGGTGATGGGGGGAAATGAGGCCCGGAAACTACACCCCTACTACACCCCGCCAAATCACTGCCTGATTTATCCCAGTAGGAAGTCAGTTAAATTCCATCCATTGTGGAATCTGAAGTCCCACCCCCCAGCAGCACTGGCCAATCACAGGGGCTTGATTCCAGTACTAAGGCATTTGCCTTTATGACACACCTGCCGTCAATGCAACAGCACCACTGTAACTTCCGCAGGCTTGGCGGCTCGAGGCTGAATGCCTGGGCAAGACCCAAATTAGCGACCTATCGCACAACATATAGCATGATATAACAACGCATAAAGGACAGCTGTGGGTTTTACAGTCAGTCCAAGCTGCGAAAGAGCGGACAGGAACTGAGCTCTCTCAAGCACTCAGCGAGCCCGATGAAAGCGGCTCTGCTTTTGCCACCCCAGTGGTCCAGGATCACGGCTGGAGATGATTACATCCGGACCACAAACATAGATTTGGATGCTGGCAGCCCTTGTTTGCACGGCGGAGGGGCGATTCAGACCCTGGTACAGCTGGTGGAGTCACCCTTCGTTTCCAAGGGTAGGGTAGGGTGGGTTGGGGGGGGCTGGCTGCGGGGAGTCTTTACAGGAATATATGTGTTTATTTAATTGATGATGCTTCTCTCAGGCTAATTGACACGGAATACACGGTCAGGATATGTGAAACACAAAGAAGGCGGGGCACATCCTGTAGATCAACACGCCATAACGTCGCCTCTTTCTTCATACGGTACCGGGGCTGAACCCTGACAGGCATATAATTAGCACACCATGCTCGTTAGGAGTGGTGTAAATCCGTCACGATGGGTGAAAGATTAAGGAGGCGACAGTGTGATAGCGTCAGCTTTGCATATTTTTCGAGAGATTTTGAGGACATTCATCTAGCGCCACTTTATACAATAAATGTGATTAGTAAACACAAACAAGCACTCCGCAGGAATATCGTTAGGCGTTTGTCACCAGCCGAAGTGGTAAAGCAGCTAATGAAGTCAGGCCTAATTACCCTAATTAACGCAGGTAATTGATCCTGAACCGTGATGCTGTCTGTTATGAGGGATTTGGAGCACTCTACGCGATCTCGACCATCCATCTCACGGAGCCTCGGGACAAAGCATACATTTTTAAACAAAGCTCACTCCTGAACTGTCAAGTCCCCGAACGCCGGACACGCTTCAGTCTAACAAAAAAAACGCAGCCTGATTAATTTATGATTATACATGGATTATCATGTAGTTGTGCAAAAATAGGTGGTGAGGTTTCTACAGGACGGACTTCCTGGAAATATACCTCACTGTTCAGGATATTTTCATATGAGCCATGAAAACACATTACACAAGAAAAACTAGAAGCTGTATCCATATCTCAAGAACTTCAGCATTCAATTATACCAAAGCAAAAAGCAAACGTACCACAAAAAGCCAAAAATCCTAATACTGGTCAGGGTTGCAGGGAGGTGAAGAAGTCTACCACAGGGAATATGGGGGGGGGAGATACAAA
>JAABNX020000088.1:610334-627697 GCA_015163995.2 Mormyrus lacerda
CAGGCAGGGAGCAAAAAATGTGGACTGTCAGGCAGGGAGCAAAAAATGTGAACTGTCAGGCAGGGAGCAAAAAATGTGGACTGACAGGCAGGGAGCAAAAAATGTGGACTGACAGGCAGGGAGCAAAAAATGTGGACTGCCTCTGGGTCCCCAAGGACCAGATTGGGAAACACTACTTTAAACAATTTGACAGAAACAGAAAAAAACAGAGGCGAGCCAGGTTGTTCTTGCTGGAAAATTATGTTTGATTGATTTAATGACCCATCACGCAGGAATATCGGATTGAGAGCTGATGGACAGTTTCTTAGCACACCCTGGATACAGCCCTGTGAACCGCCATTTTGCCAACTCGACGTTTTCTTTCGACCAGAAAGACTGATGGAAGTGAAACTAATTGCACCTTGGCATCAGGAGGAAAGCACACCGTGAAGGCCCTGTACGAAGGCAGGAGTCCTGCTATACAGCAAAGCTCAGTGTAGCCAGCGAAACCCAGGTCCGTCCTGGAGCAGCCCCCTCTGAATGGAACCATCTAGGTCTTTCTCTGCACGTTTGACTGACTGAAACATGAGTGGTGGACTTTACTCTGTTAATCAAAGGACTGGGGTTTTATAGCCCCGACTGTAAAGAACAGGCACGGAGTATACATGGTTCACATGATACCCCACCTGAAATTAGATAGTTTGTTAATTAGTTCAACCCTGAGCGGCCATATCCCAAGTCGTGCTGGCTGCACTGACTCATTCAGTGTCAGGACAGTAGTCAGTAATGTAGGACCTATTTTGGAGAGAGCTGGCCCTGGAACTCTGTGTCAGCAGGACAGAGAGAGCTGTTGAAGAGCAGACAGACAACCAGAGGGCATCTATCAGTACATTAAACCCATATTTCATTCTGGAATAAACTGGAAGGATTGAGAGTGACGTTTAAAGCAAGAAACTACAAAATGATAAAAATTTAACAAACATAGCTGCAGGAAGCTGGCTCTTTAATTAGCAGACTGTATTTGCAATGCAAAGCAATCATCAAGTGTGCAATGAAAGTTATGCTGCTTGGTTTGTTGAAGAAACACTATATATTCATCCATTCATCATCTATCTGCTTATTCTGGTCAGAAACACACATACACAGTACCAGTGAATAAGACACGCCAAGTCGCCTACAAATGGGAGTGACAGTGTCGCATCACATGACCTGGCCAACTGACCTAAACACAGTAGAAGTGGTTTGGGAGGAGTTTGACCAGAGAGTGAGGAAAAAGTGGCTCAGCACAAATGTTGGACCTCCTTCAGGACAGCTGGAAAAGCATCCCAGGAAACTGGTGTGGAGGAGACTGTAGGGCAGCCAGTACCTGGAGAAACTGGGATTAAGGGTCCAATGGTGACCATTCAAACTGGTAACCTTCTGGGCCTCGACCCATGGAGCTGTCGTACCCCACCAACCAATTATTATTTTTTTTTATACTTTTTCGGTCAGTGCATAATTCCATATATGTTATTTTATAGTTTCGAAGTCTATAACTATTCAGAAATGTAGAGAATAGTGGAAATAGACCTTCCTATGGGTAGGTGTGTCTAAAGTTTTGACTGTATATTTAGTAATATATTCAGCTACAGAGGACCCCAGAAAGATTATGCCTGTTCCTTTCATTCTGTGGCTGATTTAAGCTCAAACTGACCTTGGGTACGATCTGTGGATGCTGCTGGAACGATGGCCATGTCACCCCCTCCCCCATCAAATGCCAACTCATTCCACACTCCTCCGGCTGTACAATCTCTAGGCCCCCTGCACACCCCCCTCCCCCTGCAATAGTTCCTTCCTCCCTTTGTTGTGACATTGGTTCAGTTTTGGTGAGATTTGACTCAAAATGAAATGGACCCCACATCATCACCCTTACAATGTTCCAAAAAAGTTTGTAAAAGACCCATCAAATACCTGCAAAGTTACTCTAATCATAAGATCAGCTGCCTAGGGCTGCTACTTTAATTTTGGTGCAATATGTCTCAAAATGAAATCAGATACTATCTTTATCCATATCACATTTCTGTGACGTGGTAGGAATAGTTATCAAAAACTTCTTATCGCGTTCATAAGGTCAAGTGTCTTCTCCAGTCACACCTCCCTTTGTTGCCACTGTTGCTTCAGTTTTGGTGCAATTTGTCTCAAGATTCGAACAGTTTCAGAAAATCACCAACACAATGTGTCTGCAAAATTTGAGAAAGGTCTGCTAAGTATTTCCTGGGTTACTGTGGGCAGAAGTGGGGGCAGACTGGTCCCTGAACCATGTCAACAAAACACTGATTTTTCTCAGACTGATGATTGACATAAGTTTTGAAAGCTTCCTTCTTTCCTGGGTGAAGGTACCTATACATCAGAGTAAGCTGGACTCTGTAACTAAAAAAAACACAGGCTGCCAAGTCACCAGAACTGACAACAATCACATGCCTGCCTTTTGTTAAATAATAAATTGGTGGTTTTAAATATTTAGCTTATATATATATATATATATATATATAATATTTAAAAAAGGGCTCCATGCCGATTCACTGGGAGGATGCTGATGTCCCAACAGAAATTGGTTGTGGGGTGGAGGACACGCTTGCAGGCCACTATGAACGGCCATGGGGACCTTCTTGACTCTTAGAAGCAATAAAGGTGTGAAAAGAGAAAAGCCTGGTGTGCAAATCCACAAAAGTGTGTGTGGAATACTCAAATAGGATGCAGGTGCTTAAGATCATGGGGGGGGGGGGTGAGACACAGAAAGCAAGAGATAGAGTGAGAGAGAGAGAAGGAGGTAGATAGAAGACGGGACACATAGAGGGATCTGGGGGGGAAGCAAAAAGTTAGAGATGGAGCAAGAGAGAGAGCGACGCAGAAGATGGGACAGAGAAGAGGCGAGGTCGTTCTCTATATTGGGCAGAAATTCCACTAAATAAGCACATCTGGACAGGATACCATACCATCAGAGCACGCACACACACACACCCACAGACACAGACAGACAGACAGACACACACACACACACACACACAGACACACAGACAGACACACACAAACAAACAGACAGACACAAACAGACACAGACACACACACAAACAGACAGACACAAACAGCCACAGACACACACACACAAACAGACAGACACAAACAGACACAGACACACAGACAGACACACACACACACAGGCACAGACAGACAGACATACACATACAGACACACACACACACAGACAGACACAAACAGACACACACAAACAGACAGGCACAGACAGAAGACACACATACAGACACACACACACACACACACACACACACACACAGACACAAACAGGCACACACAAACAGACAGACACAGACACACACACAGACACACACACATACCAAGACAAAGTTAGATGCAAAAAAGGAGCTGGATTTTCAGGAGAAAATGAGAATTGTCTAATAAAAAAAAATAAATTAGTCTACCTGATTATTAAAACAAACAATCAGGCAGAATAATTACTTTTTTTAATTTGATAAAAATAAAAATAAGTCAACCTAGCTGCTTCCTTGGCATATATGATTATAGGTTCTTACATTACAGCATTAAGTAAGGAGACATTAGAATGAGGGCTCTTTGACAGGTTTATATGATTGCTGTATTTGGGGTGTGCAGTACACACTTCTGATGTACATATACACAGTAGTCACTCCCATTAATTAATCTGAATTCTGACAGTTTCCAGGGGAGGGTAAGATCCACGCGAGGGAGTCTATCCAAATGGGGTCGGCACGCTGACGCCTGCGGCCCTCTGGTCTCATGTGGAGCTTGGAGAACCACCATGCTTGGAGGCTAATTTCGACTGCACTCTGTACCCATACAATAGGCCTCTGAATTTAGTGATTAACAGTGAACAGCTTTGCCCAGCTTGCTGCCTCTGCTGCCCCTGTGCGTGCAGGGGCCCTCGGCTGTCAGCAGGGGGCGCCGGCTGTGGTGTTTACACCATCCGCCTCGTATCCCGGCCTCACAGCACCAACCGGAGCTCCCCGCGACCACGAGCGCCTGACACTAATCTCTGCTTGATTCATGTCGTCTCTGTGTGGAAGCTGACGCCGGGGGACGCAGGGAAGGGATGGCACCGGAGCCAATCCCAGGCATTTCGAGTGTGCATGATGTCACAGAGCCTTCATCTTTCTGTCACCGCGAACGTCGCGCAGCCAGCATCATAAAAGGAGAAAGTTACGTGCACCAGAACAACATAAAAACTCCCCGCTCCCGTAACGACCTCTATGAGCTCCCTCCTGACTCTACGGTGCTGATAGCTTCTCTTATAAAAATTAGCTCTCAGTCTCTTCCCTGGGGGATTGAAAAAAAGAATAACGGCTTCACCATTAGGGGGCACTGTAAGCCAGGGAACACATTTGTGTCCTCTAAAATCCCTCCTTCACTCCTCATCTGATTGGCAGCTTATATTATATTGCAGCCCACTTAGTGTGGGCATGTGTGTCTGGGGCAAAGCCGGTGACATTGCGTGCATGTTATTTAACACGCTGAGGGTCCGTGTTGCCCGCCACCTGTGTGCTGAGCTGGAATGTCGGAGCTGCAGTTGACCCCATCGCCTTCATCACGTCACCAAGTGAGCGTTTCTGGTTGTATCAGTCTCCAGCTGGTGATTTTCGACCGCAACTCACTAATAGTCCCCTTTATCACTTCAGCTGGATTCATTTAGGGTGCCAAAGGTACGACAGCAGGCAGGACATCACAGAGTTCAGCGTCCTTGACCATCACGCCACCTGCTGTCCACATGGCCTGTGTGTGATGTCACCTCGGGGGTGGAGTTTCTAAGAAATTTCAGACATTTCTATGCCCTAATTAGGGGTTTTTGTCTCAGCCCCCATGGAAAACTATTTCTCAAAATCGATTTAGCGATTCGTCCCATATTTTCTATATAGTCCTTACATTTTTTTTTTTTTTTTTACATAATTTGATAATTATGTACATGACCCCCTCCCACCATTTGGCTAATATTTCATCATGGGAAGCTTCCTGCTTGGCATATTTTATCATCATGAACTCGCCTAAGGGTCACATGCTAGTGTCTCCCTTAGCTTCAGACATGTACCTGGATGGGTTTCAGTAGCCAGGCCGATGCCATTTTTGTGTGTAGCGCTCCAAACCCCGCAGCTATCCCATGCACCCGCCGCATGGAATGACTGACAGGCGGTTCATTTTCACCAAGAAAATACCCTTCTTGTACCTCCTTATAGGACTGTGGGAAGAAGGAACGGGGGCAACAGGAAAGCCACTGTCTGCAGCTGGGTCAAAGAGCCACAGCAGGGTCAAAGAGGTGCCTGTCAGCCCCACCTCCACTTACATGTCGGCACAGAGGACTATTTCCTGTGACACTTCTGTCAATAATCGCGACGCAAGAAACCAGGCTTGACGGCACAGTTGATTAATAAGAAGACAAATCTCCCTTGTTTGCTGGATTTCCCCAGCCAAGGGAAGTCTAACTTGTGTATAGCTGCATCATGGGAAAACAGAGCAGGCTCCTTTAAAAGGTGGCCACTGTAAATATTGGTACTTTTCTGCCTTAAAATATGTGTACTTGTAACACTTGTATATGCGTTTTCTTTTCTTTTCATGACAGACTATCGAGACTTGCCCATCTGAGAACCACCTTCTGATGGTCTTTGAGTTACTATAAGAAAAAGCTATTAACCCATAATTAACCCCCAAGCTCCTGGGTAATCCCAGATGAATCAATTGGAGTAAATGAGCCAAGCTATACATAAGAACAGTTTGCTAACTTTGTGGCAGCCTCAGAATTTAGGTATGCAGGTCCAAATGCATGTCTTAATCCCCAAACTGAATCTGAGTCGAATTTCTGAGTTGTTGTTGCGAGCAGACAACTCACGTTGGAGGGGTTTTGCCCTGTGCTGCAGTACATCAACCCTCCCTTTTAAAGACTTATGGAGAAAATCCTTGCTTTGTTCAATATCTTTTTTTTCTACACTTTCTTCTATGCTTTTGTGATTAAGCAGTTTTAACAGATAGAATATAAAATGTCTGAGACACAGGGCACAAAGTCTCAGGTCTTTGGATATATCCTTTGATGCTTCTGCAGGATCAACAGCAACATTTTGGTTCCATCCGCATATCATGCATGGCCCACACCCTTACAGCACAGAGAACAGCCCCTTGAAAACCTCATAGTGCAAACTCCTCGATAAACATGTAGCCCTAATCTTTGAAGACTTTAGCCTCTTGACTGAGACCTGGCTGAACTTCACAACATCATGATCCGCACAAATCAAAGTGGTGAATCAGGAGCCATGTATTGGACCTGAAATTATATTAACTTTTCCTCAGAAAATCTTGTGCTCCCTAGAAACGGCATCATAGTTGAAAATTTCGCTGATGTACGTTTCAGACGAGAATGGAGAGAAAAATTACTTCTATGTCCAATACTGCATTATTAAAGCATCTGTAAATATCTGTTCTTCTGGCAAGGGAATATCATTCTTTCTTTGACAGGCAGAATATATAATTCAAATTTCCACCCAGCCATCATGCAACGGATATTCAAGGCTCCGTTTCAATAAAACTAAAGCATACAGGCTGCATGTTATTTACGTTTGCAACACTGGGTCCTACGATCGTGCCTAGGGCCATCTTCCCTCTTCCCAAAACCGTGATGGTCACTACCGTAGCATTGAGGAATTTAGGGTGTAGTATTATGTGATTAGTGATTTATCCATCAGCTTAAGGCGGCGTTATGTTTGCTGGCAGTCTGGAAGCAATGGATGCGCAAACGTTAGCTCTAAAACTCAAGAGTAGCAAGGTCCCTCAGGACCCCAAGGTCCTCCAAGGTCCTCCAAGGTCCCATAGGTCCCCCAAGGTCCGGCAAGATCCTCCAAGGTCTCCTAGGTCCCCTTAGGTCCCCCAAAATCTGCTAAGGTCCTCCAAGGTCCCCCAAGGGCCCCCATGGTCCCCCAAGGTAGCAATGCACTGATCAGGGAGTTTGTGCCCAATACCGAGAGCCAATCATTTCGAAAACTGACACTGAAACTGATTGTTTGGGAGCTGCTGCTTAAATAAGCTTACATTCCACATAAATAAATCAAAAAATTAATTCATTACAATTTACAAAAATATGAAAAAGTGTTTATTTTTGGTAAGAAAACACTGGCATACAATAGTCTTTTGAATATTGCAGAAATTCTAGTATACAACAGTCCCAGAGCACTATATTTTATAACTGTGTACATCTTATTGATTTAGAACAATTATAACCATGTCTTGACCGTTCTCATCTGATGTAATTATTTTTCATCAGGACTCAAATGTCCACGTAAATATAACTTGGGTTACTTTGTAAAAGAGTGACTCACATCAAACATAATTTTAACTTTATCTGCAATAGTCAGAAATTATTATCCTCAATAGTCAGAAATGACCTCTACCATATAAGTATGAGAACCACTGGTCTATATCCATTTAAACATATTGCCCACCTATGTTCTTCTTCTAAACTCAGGTTCTCCAGGACCACAGCCAGTTACGGTCAGTGTTGAGGGTGTTTGTGACAGTCTATTGTTGAGGTTCAACGTGAAACGGAGAACAAAGAGGTGGCTGCACATACCAAGATGACTCTACACAAACTCCTCCAGGCGTTTGTGTGATTTGATCAAGACAAACACGGTGCTAGTTGACGTTACAGCGATGGGTTGGCTTGATGTGATCCTGGCTCTACCAGAACGGCAGAAGGATGCAGCATTGACTGAAGTTATAAATATGCTTAGTGTGAGACAGTCTGGGGGCTGGGAGGTCCAACTGTATGACATGTGTGCTAAGGGGAGAGGAAACGGAATCATTGTGAAGACAATTCTGTATTTCCCCAGGAAGGTTCTTTAAGCTGAATGTATGAGTGAAGGGTCAGACACACAGGGTGTTCTACTTATCTGCTTAAATCTGCTTATCTTATGATTGGAGTGCTTAAGGTTCACACTTTCTGTTGGACTGCGAATCTGGTCGACGAGTTGGAGAACACCTTGAATATTATTTGGCTTCTGTGCTACCCAATCCAAAAAAAATTGTAGGTTAGAGCTCAATAGAGTCTTTGCCTAAGAAAGCGTATTAACAGCATGTTTAGAGTGTTGCAGTGTATATTTGCAGAGTAACAGGATCCCTGAGGACACACCACATCACCAGCTTCAGGGCTCGACACAGCCTCAGCACCTGGTGCTGATTGACTAATGGAGATCCAAAATGCCTTTGGAAAATTGAACTGGACCATGTTTTGATTGCTTCCTTGATTTTTTTATTTCATACTGGGAGGAACGGTACTGCCAACAGGGGAAAGAACACAAAGTTAGAGCGGGAATGCTGTTAGGAAAACGCCAATGTGAAGAAGAAGACTCAGCAGCAATGTTCCTGCTTGTCACCATCCACTCTTTGTAGCCACCATCTCTGCTGTTTCATCTAGAAGTCCTGGTGGCAGTGGTAATGTGGCAATGGGAATCTCCAATCAGCCAATCGGGGCTTGGCAACAGTGGTAAAGTGGCAATGGGAACCTCCTATCAGCCAATCGGGGCTTGGCGGCAGTGGTAATGTGGCAATGGGAATCTCCGATCAGCCAATAGGGGCTTGGCGGCAGTGGTACTGTGGTAATGGGAATCTCAGATCAGCCAACAGGGGACTTGCAATGCTATTAAATGGGTAATGAAAATCTGCTAATGTCCAGGAGCATTTCAGCTGAGAATGACCCAGCATCATGGTTGGGATTATCATCAATTACACTGCTCATTAGGGAGTAGGGACTAGGTTGGACTAAAGTGTAAATCTTCCCAGGATATAGTGAGAACTAATACTACACCCACAGTCCCCAAAGAAGAGCTGTGGGACAACAACCTGACACTTAACGAGGTTTGAGACACATGGTATTTCTTACTGAAGAGGAAAGGAAGGGGTGTGGGCACATTTGGTATCTCTTGTGTATGTTACATTGATATATCAACAATAAATTGGCCAACAGAGTATTTCTGATAGGCTCCAGTTTTGCAGATGGTCCAAGGAACTCTGTTCCTTTGTGCACCCACATCTTAAAAGTGTCCCTAGGCCAAACCAGATCCTCTGAAAAGTTTTTGCGTGTCACCTTTGTTGAGGGCTGTTTCGTTTTACTTTCATCGTGTGAGAGGAGTACGAGTGAAGCGACCTTTAAAGCAAAAGCAGTGAAGCAGCCCTTCAGTCCAAGTTTCTCACAGGGGTTCTGCACTATTTACCCAAGTTGCGGTGTTATATCTGCAACCATTCAGCTAAGCACAGAAGATGCGAAAAAAAACAGGCTCTGAAGTTTATTAAAGGGGTTTGCGTAAAATGACTTTCCGGCACAGCACCCAGACAGGGACGACAGTAACAGAAATTGATAGGAGCTTTTCGCCTCAGGTTCTGTTGTATTTCTGCCCCCCCTTTAAGGTAAGAGATGTGGTAGTCCAAGCGCAAAGTCAATCCAGTGGAGTGTATCTGACAACCAAGCAAATGACAAAAAAAAGCAAAGCTCTGTGTGTTTGTCAAGTTTATAGCACTTTGCCTGTTCGTCTTTCCGTGAAGCTGAATGGGGAGCGTGATATGATGTTGGGACAGGCCATGGAAGGAGACGAGGGAAGCAGAAGGACCACAAGACAGGTGTAAGGTGCTTAGGGATGCTCTGAAGCTGTAGCTATGAATAAAGGGACCGGCCGTACATCTCTTCGGGTATTTACACAATCAGATGAATGGAGACTCCCGTACAGCCGTGCATCATGGCCACTCCGACTGAGTGGCTCAGTTTGAGAAACAATCCTGACAGCTGGACGTTTAAACAGGAGGAGGGAGTGATCCTGGGGGAGTGCTGGCGCGTGTGTGCGTGCTGGCGGCCCTCGCCTCCTCAGCGCTCCTCCCCACAGCACATTCCACTTATGTCCCTCCCTTGATCAATTCAAGCATCTCCAGCTACAATTATAGAGTATAAGAGAGAACGGGCAAAGCTGCAGCTTCATCGCACTGCCAGGAGAGCCACTGGAAGATAACAAAGGCACGCCCACGGGGCTCCCGCCCCTGACACGCATTGATCCTGAATGGGGAGGGGGGAGGGGGCTCCCATAAGCATGGGTTCGTGCGGAAAACAGAACACGACTCGTCTGGGGGAAACTCAAAAGGATTTTCGCAGCAGTGCTGACATGGGCGGCGAACAATGCGACTTGCAGAAGGCTGATATCTTCACGCCACAGATGCCAGCCACTGCCATCAGCCTCCCCCCCACCGTCATCTGTCTGCCTCTGCTAAGCGGACAGCCCCGGACACATGCACTTCACGGAAGAAACATGGATAGGAGGACTCTCTCCCAATACCAACAGAGGCACAGGCGTCTAAATGATTAATGCCGTATTTTTCAGCAGAGACGTCCCACTCAATTCAATCCCACATGCGAGGTTGTGGCGGGATGGCAGACGTGCCATTTCCCTATGTTTCCACAATTCGTCTCCTATCCTAAAGCTGCGGGCTAGATGGGAGTCAGGAGGTGATAATTCTTATCACTGACAATAAATCATGCAAATTGCATTTGTTTTTTTTTTATCGTGCAAGAAACAAATATGAATCATTCACCTGTACAGAAAAGCCAGAACAGACTAAATCTAAGCCAACCTTTTAAAAAGGGGGAAGGAGAAATAATGAGAGGACCTTAAATGAAGATAAGCATCATCTACCATCTCAATTAGTCTTGAGCCTCTAGGGTCTGTGGGGCCTCCTTGATAAAACGCTGGCGTAAATCACTCTGTCTGTGAAGGTTCGGGCTTGGTGCTGCGATACAAACAGGACAAACGAGATCTATGCCTTACCAAAGCTGGATCACTACATTCCTGGATCATTAGACATTCCTGCCTATGTTGTGATGTGAACCCACTGAGATTCATTTCACTGGTGCCTGCTTTCAGCTTCATTGACTGGATTTTTGTATCCCGCTCTTGGGTGACTACAGCTTTCTCCAACACCAAGAACAATCCCTAAGTGGGGACAAGACCCACAGTCACTCAATTCCCTCAATTCCCACGATAACCTCTTAGCCCTCTCATCAGGGATATTTGATGGTAACTATAATCAGTCTACTCCATAGACCTGGATTTCTGGGCCTTCATAGCCCTGAATCACACAGTCAAACCTGGCCACATTAGCTTTCATGAAACAAGGACACAATACACAAGTGTGGAGTTGCAGTTAATACCCAAAGGCAAGCCTAAGTCATCTGAAACAGATTCAAAGCCTGTATAAGCAACACTGCTCAAAACTAGACATGCAGAGTGCCTATCTGCATGTATGTTCCCCCAAAGGCAAGTTATAAGCTGCACAGCAATTCTACTGCATGAATTTAAAACTTCTCAGTGTGTTGGACATAGATTTACGAAGGCAACAATTTTATGCACCTCAATGCCCTGCGGTGCCCAAAGCTTCAGGCTCCAATCAGAGTCATGATGGTGCACCTCTCAGTCCTCAGTCCTAATGGTGCGCCTCTCAGTATTGTTGGTGCACCTCTCAGTCCTCAGTCCTAATGGTGCGCCTCTCAGTATTGTTGGTGCACCTCTCAGTCCTCAGTCCTCAGTCCTAATGGTGCGCCTCTCAGTATTGTTGGTGCACCTCTCAGTCCTAATGGTGAACCTCTCAGTCCTCAGTCCTTGTGGTGCACCTCTCAGGCCTCGTGATGCATCTCTCAGCATAACCTTTAACTGGCAAGCTTCACAAAAGCGTCCAGCTACACGGTTGAATACGTGCAAAGGTGAATTTCATGTGAATATCGATAAGCTCAGGCTGGAACCAAAGGAGCAGTAACAGTGAAACGGCCAGCGATTCTGTTGAAGGCGTAGCCCTGCTGTTTCCATGTGTGAACAGGATTTGGGGGATTTAGTGGTGACAGAGAAAGAAAATGACCTTCATATGCCCTTCACTGGCTTGATGAGGCAATACCCGTATGCCTCTATGAAATGATATACAATAGAGAGACAGATTCATTATAAGATGTGAAAGCTGTGTAAAAACTTAGAATCATTTAAAGGCACCTGGAAAATATGAAACGAAATAGCTCATGAAGTGATTGAGGAAAGAAGTAACTATTAATTAATCCACTCATTAATGCAATTTTTCTCTAGTATGAATAGGGAGCTGATGATTTACACTATACCCTTTTACTCTTATTAACATGTTCTGTGATTTCTGCAGAATTACATTAATGGTGAAGGAAACTAAAATCCCATTTCTGTGAAAATGTCCGCACTTGGCAAGGTATGATTTACATCAGTATCTTGCAGTGAGAATTAAGCACTGGCGACAGTCTGCATTTTCATATCCACTTTCGTCTGTAATAACCCAAGGTAAGACATTAATATTTCATCCAGCCTCTGGAATCAAATTGAATTTTTTTCTTAACTCATCTTCTGAGACTCTACAGAATAGAAATGCAGATACTGTAACATGCAGCGAGAAGATGGAAGGTACAGACACCCCTAATTGTGAGAAATGATGCAAAATAGATCTCCAGCTTCGCCCATAACCTCCGTCCATCAGTGCGACTGATCCGGCAGTGATGTGTGTTGTGCACACGCTTGGATATTCACCATGTCTCCTTGCCTTCTGGAGAAAAGCCAGCCGTGGGACTTTCGAAGATGGCTCTCTTCTTTTGTCTTTTAAGGTACACCATTCATCCCACACTACTTAGATTCAAACTGCTTTTAAAAAGTGTCTTTTCAGAAATGAAGCAGGTACACGCAGAGAGAAGCCAGAAACAAATACAGCGACAAGGCAGCACAGTCGGAGAAATTAAAAACAATCGTCCAAGCTACCAAAAAGCAGCGTTAAATAGAAAATACCACATTTACTTGTGTCCGATTCCAATTTTTTTGTGCTCATTTTTTCATAATTTATATATATATATATATATATATCCCATACAGCCGCGCTATCTCTGTAGCGACCATAAGCATAAACATCTCTTAAAGTGTTTAACAACATATTGTGAAGTGTTTTTTTCTGTTTAACTAAAGTCTCCCAAGTTCATTTATGTCTACTAAGTGTTCCCTTGCCTAAGTGTATCACATCATTCAGTACTCATGTTTGACTCTTTCAGCTTATGATGAGTTCATCGGGATGTAACCCCATCATTAGTCAAGCAGCATCTGTAGAATTGAGTATTAAGAATGAGTATTTCATTACTAAGTACTTTAGGTTACGAAGCTGACTTAAGGACAGCTAGACGACTCCCAGGACAACCTTTAGGTTGCAAATGGGATCGTTGACCACTATCAGCTGGTAGCATACACCAAAAATACCCAATTTAATGACTTACATTGCAGTGTGGAAGCAGTGGTTTGATAACTGCCTTGCAGGTCAGTAGGAATGGCTACTGAATTATATTCCAAGACTGTGGAATAGCAACAGAATGTTTGATCTATAAAACACCCTGCCTGCATCCAGGCGTTCCTGCCATTCTCCACTGGAATGCGACCGTTTCCTGGGAGATCTGTTGTACAAAGTGGCCCCTCTCAGCCTCCTGGTTGCTGGGAACAAGGAGCATGCCAGTGCAGGGCCAATCACCTTTGCTCTGCATCATGGGTAACATAATAAGACATCAGTTTTGGGGGTAGAACCAAGGTTAAAAGGCTTGTAGCTCCACTGATGGCTGATTTAAATTGCCCGGCATTGATGATTTTTGTAGCCTATTGATTACATCTAACTGCAAATTCCACCAAAACCTCTTAATTCCAGACCTACCTCCAACCCTCACCTAATCTCAAAACTTCACTTGTTGCACCAGATCTGCACCGAACCATAAACCCAAAACCGAGGTTTGTACCAAACTGTGAATTTTGTGTGTCATTACTCACCTACTAAATACACACTGAAAATTCAATCTAAATCTTACTACAACCTAGGCTAACGTAGCCTGCGTGGCCATACTAGCCTTTGGTGCTAGCTAGTCTAAAAAGGTCACGCTGCAGACTGTCAGCGATCGTTCAGCTATTATTCGTCATTGTAATTTCATCTTTATTACAATGACTGAGCAGCAGCAGACACAATTGTTCCATTACTTGGTTTATGTTGGCCTCAGCTGGGGCCTGGAATAATTTGGCTCGCTCCGAGCCTCATCCCCTCTTTGAGAGGGGCCTGACTTTGCAGCTACATAGCCATTAGTGATAAACCTTCACACTCCCAGCCTGTAGCGTCAAGAATGGCTCATATATAGTTACTGCTCCATTGCCATGGGGGATTATTCTCACAATGGAGCATCTCATCTCTGCATTTTCCCAAAAGGCTTCTTCCTACAGGTTCACAAGCCTAATAGCTCTGGATAATGGGCCCAGGAAAACCATAATATCAAAACACAGCATCAAAATACTACAGGCTCCACATAACATCATGGTAAACCATCATCATACTTCCAATTTAATATTATTCCATCCATTAATCATAAATCAACAAAACATCCAAACGTCTTGTCAAGAATCATTATGGATTCACGAGACCTTACTTCAATATGCAGAAAAGTGTCATATCCATGCTGCTGCATCAAAATTCCTTAAAAAAAATATCAAAAACCCTAAGTGCCCTTTTGACTTCAATGCCTCTGGGCATAATGTTCAACCTTTGTCAGCCTGTCCATCTGAATTGCAAAGAGATTTCCACTGCAGTTTTAGCATAATTGAACTAATCAAGAGTAAAACTAAAGGTTTAACCTAATTTTTAGATGAGACCAGTAAGAGAAATATAAATATTAGAAAGCCCAGCAAATGAGGTCTCCAGGACGGTCATTGTGAGCACAGTTGCTTCAGAAGGCTTCCTTGTGTTGTAATCAGAAAAGGCAGTTAAACCTTCAATCGAGAAAACAGATGAAACAAAACAGCTGACCTGCCCATTCAGATCTGGTCAGTCATTTTTATAACTGGTTTCCATAGGTAAAAATCTGATGGAACCATTACTTTGAAATTGCTGTTGAGTTTGCAATAGGTTCAAACTGTGTCTTGTCTGTAGGTAGACACAGTATTCACTGGAATAGTACACAAGTAATACAGCAGTTTTATTCTATTCTTTATACCACTTAGAATAAAGACGTAACCACAAAACTGCCATTAGAATTATTTCCTTTTGTTCATGTGCAACACAGAATCCCTCCAGTAGAAAAGCATTTTTACTGGTTCCTAAATGGTTTGTTAAAGTGAGGCAGAAAGGGTCTCTTTTCTCCTTACACAAGGGACTACAAGATGTTATTGGGGGGAGGAACCGGTGGAGATGGTTACGAGGGAGAATGACAAGTGGAGATCAAAGGGAAGCAAGAATGTGAAGAGCTGGCAAAATCCTTCATGACTTGTAGACCCCTAATCCAGCCATCAAGCCACTTGAGCAATGGGAAAAGGCTCTTGGAAGGGGGGGGGTTGGTGGGCTGGGACGTCACTTTTCCATAAGTGCATGAAGTGGCCCTCTGCATCATCTTCATTTCCAACATGCTGGTCCGCCACCTTCCTAACATTCCTCTGACTGGGCGCCAGTTCTATTGTATGTTGAGGGTCACTTGCCACAGGGACAATCATACCAAGTCCAAAGGAGCTGCTCACCTCTCCACGACTGAAGGACAACAATCTGCTCACAGGGTGGATGAAGAGCATCCTGACAAGGACCCTTGGTAGTTTCTTGATCCACAATGCGTTATGTTATAATAAAGATCCTCTTTCCTTGTTCCTTATGAACATAATGGGAAGCAGTAAACCAATCCAAACATGCAAAGCTCCATGGCTTACAGGTCCATTTGCCTTCTGGCTGTCGTGCCTCTGACTGTTTGCGGCACACTGATGTTTCAGAGCATTAAAAACAGCTGGCAGCAGCATCCCATTCTGACATTCCCCGCAGAACCCATGGTCTTTGTTGCAAAGGTGACAAGTACTGCAATTCCATGCAAATCTCATTTGTCTTCATCTGAGCTAACTTTTGTGTACTAACACGAACATTTGCTCTCCTGATTAAAAATTCCAGCAAGTCTACACAGTTGCAACAAACTCTGCAACTCACAAAGGGCAAATACGCTCTTAGCCAACATAGTCAAATTTGTATATATTTCATGCAAAAAGATCCAATTGGTGGAAGACCATTGATCTTTCCTATGCTGCTTTTTTCATTTTTCCCTCTGTAGTTACAGTTTAATTCTGAATTAAACATCCACACAGTATTCAGTTTTTTGTGCACCTATCTCTGTAACCCCTGGATGCCCAATCAAATATGAAAGAAAAGTGAAGGGAGAACCAGTGGAAAGAGAATCTATTGGACAAGTTCTGTTTTCTAAACATCACAGGAATAATTAAATACCGATAGAGTGAGGAGCTTAAGGGAATCCCCCCTCCCCAAAATGCTCATATTCTCCCATGTACTCTCTGTCAGCCAACCACGATGCAGCACTTACCGTGGCGTTGGGGCTGATATAAATGCGGTTCTCACCTCTGAGCAACAGCCTGGATTCACTCGTCTCTTTTCACAGTGCGTTTTATGTCTATCTTCCTGGGCCTTAATGGTGTCCCACACTTTCCAGAGGAATGTAGCGTTGCTGCGGCCAGCGTTCATTGCACTATAAATCAGCTATATTGGTCCATAAAACAAATCCATGCATGACTCTACAAATATTAAGAGCGGGTGTGGGGGGGGGGGGGGAGACAAAAGCAGAGGAATGCACAAGGGGGGTGTCTGTTTGCCAGGAAACAAGCAAACCTTTTAGAAAATGCCCCATTTTACTGGGCTTGATAGACATGGAACCTGACATAATACCAGGAACCTGACATAAACCTTTGTAGATAAAACTTTAGATCATGTCAAACTCAGGAAGCTGGAGAGAGCAGAATTACACCCCTGCTATTTAAGAGGCCAAGGTTATGATTATCTGAGGCTGGCAGGAGGCTGGTCAAAGACTCGTATGAAATCAGTGTTGCTGGAGGTTAATCATTTCTCACACAGATGGCCGCAGCCCGTGCCTGCCTGAAACTAACAAACCAAGCGGCAGTGCCATTTTCTACGCACCACTGCGGTTTTAAGGGGGAGTCATGGACCCTAATTTGTCCACATTACTGATTGCCAGGTTTCTCCTGCCCAAAACAAGCCCCTGACACATAGCGACTTCAATAGCCGATAACATAAACCATCCCTGCCGCTGGCAGACTGTACATTGTACAATGCAGAGTCCCAAATGCTAGGAAAATCAGGAAGATTGTGTGTAAAAAATATGCAGGCAAAATTCTTTCATATACGTACACACACACACACACACACACACACACACACACACACACACACACACGCACACACACACACACACACACACACAC
>JAABNX020000088.1:627797-646167 GCA_015163995.2 Mormyrus lacerda
ACACACACACACACACACACACACACACACACACACACACACACACACACACACACACACACACACTTAAAGTCAGTCTGCTGTGTTTATGTCCTGCAAGAGCTTCCCTGGTCAACCACTAGTGATTGTGAAGTGGAACCATTTAGGAGCTATTTTACTTGTGAAGTGGTATTTTACAGAAACTGACAAAGGAACCTGATCACCCAACAACAATGCCCAGCCTGAATGGCAGGAAATCCCTCCAGTGCAGTTGCAACATCTAACGGAAAGCCTTTCCAGAGCAGCAGAGCCTATCCTGGCAGACCAAATTCACATTAATAACCTTTTCAAAGGGAAATACCTATTTCTGAATGTGATGTTGTTGTCTACATACCTTTGGTCATACAGTGTATCTTTATCTGTGTTGATCTCAGTAAGACATACTTCCAGTTAAACGTTGCTACAGTTGACACCAAATCAATGCATCTGAAAATCCAAAGACTCAGTTATCAAAAAACCATTGTCACTAATTAAAATTGATCTCAATTAACTTGTCTGCTTAAAAGTAATGTGGATGCTTCTGTCCAAAGAACAGTGATATATTAAAATAAAGTGGAGGCCAATAGTTTACATACAGCTCAGCTAAAGGCTTTCAGGCCCAGTGTTTCATAACTCCTCACAGGTCATGTGACCATACAGTCAGGGTGTCTACTTCATAATGCCAAAATAATAGCTAAAATATTTATTGCAGCACGTATTTGATGTATCAGATGTCAGACTATGGTGTTGGGATTTATTTTGTTAGTATTTGGTGGTATTGCCCTTTTAATTGCTTAACTTGAATCGAACGCTTTCACAAGCTCCTCACAATATGCTGCTGGCATTTTTGCCCATCTCTCCCAGCAGAACTGGATCCTCTCCATCAGACTCATTTTATCAGTTCTGTCTGTAGGTTTTTATGGGATTCAGGTCTAGGCTTTGTGATGATGGCCGTTCCAATACTTGCCATAAAAACCTAGCCATTTTGCTAGGCATGTCAAAATGCGTGATTAAAATGTTTAATTCTAGCTAATGGTACTCAAAAGTTCAGACGCAGGGCACAATTTAAAATGAACGGAAATATAAAATCAAAGAAATTGCTACAGATCACACAGAGAACATCAGTCCTTCAGGCAGAAGACCAAGACCTGTGGTCAGTGATTAACACCAAGAAGATTTACTACTGTAACACACTTGTGGACCAGTCATACTCCATGGCCCTGTGCAGCCTGCCTGAACGGGATGGGGACGCAAGTCAAATTTTAATAATTGATAACCAGTGAGAAAGATGGGCTTTACCCATAATGCAGGTAAATACCAAGAGGTACATAAAACCAAATTAATAATATGACGGCAATATTAAATTTGGATTCATTTATTCTCATAACAAACTCTTCCCTATGCCATTGGCTGGATTTTACACACAGACAGACACACACACACACACACACACACATTTCTTTGCTTCCACAACCATCTGTATAAAAAGGTATAATGCATGGCTATGCATTAACTATGCATTTGTACCTAAAGACACAGGAAACAGGCAATTTTGAACTAACAACTGGTTTACGAGCTTAGCAATGGACAATTTTTGAATTAATAATGGTCACTTGGGTCATACTGTATCAAAGCAAAATGTTTAATTGGTGGGGGAAGAAAGTTCTATTATTAAATGTGCTTTTGGTTCACAAATGAAAATATGATGTCTTTAGGTACAAAGGTGTAAGCCAAACGTATAGTAACTATGGCATAAGTGGGCTAATGCACTTCAAGCCGTGAATTATATGTTTTTAAGTGCACTCCACGGAGGCTGCTTTTGTACCTCCAGCTGTGCGTTTAAAAACGAATGTTGCGAGGCTTGATGTGCATTAACCCATACTTAATGAACACACTAAATTACTGCCATTTTTTTCTTTCCTCTTTTCATTTCTGGGATGGACTGGCCCTCATGACCAGGATAAGCAGGCACAAGATAGATGATGGATGGCTGCATGTATGCATCTTGTTTTTTTTTTTTTTTTTTTTTATTACCAGAATCTTATTTCAAAACTGTTTGGCATTGGACGATGGTTTTAATAAAACACACAAAATGTCCTAGGAGGATTACTCATTCTCATTACACACACCACAAGTCCAGAGAGAAGGAACGGCATCTCCGTAAGTCCAAACTTCTCCATCAATTTCCTTCATAAAGTACAGTAGCAGCAGGAAAATTCCTGCATGTTCCCATCTTTCAATTAAAAAAAGAAATCATCGTAAATTGGCAAATAAGCTGTCTTACTAATCTGTCATTATCTCAAGCGCACAGTTGCTGACATTTAAGTTTTTCTTTTTTGTACATTATGGTCTGCCTAGCACATTCTGTCAGAGGACTGTATCTCCACCGGGCCAATCACGATGTGGCCGCGTGACTGCCTGTGTGCCCCTACGACCCTGGCCAACAGCCCCTGATCAATTGACTCACAGCGGCGCTCTTTAGGAAGCGATGCCGGGCCAAAAGCCACCATTTAGAGCAGCGAGTGAATCACAGCAGGCGGTAGGCGGCTCGCAAACCGAGCCCCACTCATCATGCTCCGGAAGGCTTGTCTGATCAGACGTCTCGAACACAGAGGACCCAGGCCCTGTGAGGATCTCACACACTATTTGGACGATTAGACAGGCAAGCCGTTACATGGTGCCGGACATGGCTGAAATTATTTGCCATTCACAGCACATCGCAGCACAGCGCAACGCAGACGGCGCTCCTGCCAAAGCGACAATATGCGCAAACATTCAAAGTGTCCAAACTGACCCGGTTCCCATCGGCACGCGCATAAACAACCATCTCCCCTCGCAAAACAAATGGTATGGAACTTAAACACCATATGGACAGCTTTTCTTTTTTTTGGGAAGAGGAAGAAAAAAAAAAAAACAAAACTTGTGCAAATTAACATAAAAGATTTGCATTTGCAAAAAAAAAAGAGCTCATTTGTGAGCCTAGAAATTGTGAATTGATTCTTCACAGAAGGCAAAGTTGCAGAGAAAGCCACATTCCTAAATGTATGTTTATACGAACATTCCAGGAATATCCCCCAATGATTTGATTTGAAATATCTGAATAATTCTTTGTCTACAGGTTAGATTTCCAGGATATAAACAATTTAACCCTTACCTGTCCCAGATCTACTAGCAGCCTTTTAATATTGATGATAAATAGACAACCCTGTATCTTACCTATCTGCATCTCCATGGTGATTATCTTGTTTTCTGAAGGAAACAAAATCTTCGGGGGCTTGTCTGTCAAAGGGGCTGGGAAGAGACAACAGACAAGCATGTTAGTCGACCACCCTAGAGCGTATACATGCACATGGTCCCATTTCAGCTGCAAGAGAACAACAACATAGTGCAAAAATAAATGTGCAGATCCTAGGAGAGGGTTTTGTCTCTGCTCCAGCAAGAGATGTATACTAATAATTCAGAGCATGAACAGATTTAGGGAGCAGTGCTATCTCCTAACCTGTGAAATGAAAACATTTTTGCCTTTCTTTTTTTTGCATGAGGGCATCTGCCACCATCAGCTCCGTGGACATCAGCCATCGGAAAAATAAGACAGGAGCATTTGGGTTCCAGAACATTCTAGCGCAGTTCTGACCCACTGACTTCAAAATTGGACCTGTGGAGAAGCAGGAAGGCGAGAGGTGAGATGTACACACAGGCATGGGGCCTACAGGCACCTGCAGAACATTACTCCTTAGCTGAGACACTACAGTGCCTGAGAACTTCACAGAAGAGCCATTTTGGCACAGAGACTTGGGTCGGACCGGGCGCCTCGGCAATTAAGAAGGAGCCCTTGAACAGGCGGCGAGTGGAGATGAAAGCCAGGTGGCATTTGGCACACTCACAGCACCAAGAGGCACATTTCCACATACTGTAGCTGTAGTCTGACTCCTTCATCGCTAGGAATACACTAGTAGCTGAAGTTAAAATGGGTGCGTGTGTGTCTGTGTGTGTGTGTGTGTGAAAGTCACTGCACTGCACGTGCACGCAGCCTTATTAATGGCCCTTCTGTTATTTTATGCGCGGGACAGTTCAGATCCCTTTATAGTACTGGAGCACAACCTTTCAAGGATGATTGTGCAGCTGCAATCTCCTGCTTTTTAACCCGCTGAAGTGGGGAACAGAAAGTGAAAAGGCTCCTGGATCCGAAGACGCGCTCAACATCAGAAACGAGTCAACATGCACGAGGAGTGCGAGTGAATCATCGGGAGCGTCCGCAATGTCACGGAGAGCCTCCCAGAATGGAAACCAGTGTGGAAGATGTGAGACAAGCAATCATCTGTCAACTGTTTCATTAACCGATTTAACCCTATTTTAACATGCATCGATGACAAGGGGACACAATTGTTTTTCCCCCTTCCGAAGTAAATGTAGAGAGCCAAGTGGGAGACACGCCCCAAAAATTCTGCCTTGATCTTCACACTCAGGGGTAAATTTGTGTCACCTGATTTTTTTAAGGCAGTGAACAGCCTGAAGGACTGACTGCATTTTTTTCTCTATATTACCACAGTAGAACAAAGTCTTCCCCTTTCTCAGTCATCAAAATGTGAAATGTGTAAAAAAAATAAAAAATAAAAAATCCATCCCTGCTATGACAATTCTCTCGGTCCTTTGCAGCACTTATACGCAAGAAAAAGTGTATCGTTAAAAATTTATGAAGTAAACAATCTGCGCAATGTCCAAGCTGCTTGTGTTCAGGAAATAATAAAAGCTGAAGTGAGATCGAACGCCATCGGCTAGCCGTTGCAGCAAGGCGGCCGATACATCTTTGTCCACGGTTTCTGGTGGGACGCAGTACATGTGAAATATTCAGCGTGGAGGGAATGCGAATGGATGTAATTTCAAAGACCAGTGTTTGTTTAGAGGTAGAAGTTGAAAAGAAATTTGGATGAATGGCTTGGTGTCGTTTTAAACACGGTGCCAGTGGCTCCTCTGATGTAGAGGGTGGGGCTCCACTTTCGGCCATATTTCTGTCAAACTTGCGGCTCATTTAGGAGGAGCCTGTTGGGCTCCTCGGGATTAAAACGAATGCCCAGTACCCATCACAAAGGGTTGCCTAAGGATTAGGACAGTCCTATTATGTTCCAGGAATGGCAGCTGAGTTCTGGAGAGTGCAGTCTGCACGTTGCTTTGAAAAATGGACTTGAAGCCGCTTGGTCATATTTGCGGTGCACTTACGGACAAAAAGAAATCACTCACACCACCTCATCTCTTTGTACATCAATACTGATTAAGCGTCATCCATAACAAATGGCAGGTACTTACACAAGCTCTCAGTCAAGCCATTAATTAGGTCTTTTCTTTAACATGTCATTAGGAAGGACACATGTCTATAACCCTTAATAGCAGTAAAGGCCTTAACTTGAGCTGGGCTCTTATGTATCTCCTGTACTTTTAAAGAAACACAATTGTAGGCTTCAGATGCTTGGAAGATGTTTGATACACAACCTTATTGAGGGCATCTCTGAATTACTGCATAATTGAATCAATCTACAGAAATTAAGAATACTGATGAATGAGGTCCTGTGGACAGCTAGTGTTTTTTTCAGGTCAGTGCAGTTTGGATTATGGATACATCTTCAGCCATGACATGGAATAGAATAATGATCAATCATGGTGCCTGCCAGTCGTTTTTGAGAGGCATTCTCGTTCTTCCTGGCTACGTATGCATGAGACGGGTGATGGAGGGGAAGACTCGTGGTTAGCAGAACCATCCATCTTCCTGGTTTCTGGATGGAGGAGAGTCGTCCTGTCATGTCGCAGTCAAGGGCCCCATTTGTGGTCAGTCGCAACCCCACATGCCACCACCTCAAACCGGAAGGCAATTAATCTCCCACAACCCCCGCCCTGCCAATCCCTCAATCATGAAGAAGGACGAGAATCTGCCAGAACAGAGCTGATGCAATCACTTTAATTGCTGCCCGATTGGTGGGGGGAGGGGGGTGGTTGCTTCCTGACATTTTCTAATTAATATGTACTAGTTTTGAATATGAATAATTGTAAAAGTGAAAGCAAGATCCTAATCGGCTGGGAGAATGGGAGTATGCAGCGTGGGCCCAGCCTACTGGGGAATCTAAGACTGAATCTTCTGTCCACAAGAGAAGAGGAGGATAATTCAGGTCCAGAGAGTCATAAAGGGTCACAGTGACAGAGGACTCAACTGTTTGGTTGAAACAAAAACTTTGTCTGGACTTTTACTCTGTGGACCTGAACTGCCCACCTCTGCATAAGAGACAAAATCAATGGATCAACGTTGACTGACGCCATTAGGGGGCACCTCAGGCATGGCTGGGGAAGGACAACGAGAGGCCTAGCAGATAACTGATGACTAGGAGACAGAAAAAAAATAAGAAAAGGTCTTCGCATGTTCTACACAGGGTGACCCGGAGTAAGGAAGGAGAGAGAAGCAATATGGCCGATGCCATAAATTCAAACTCAAGTGGAAGGTTCAGTAAGCACTCCTGTTAGCAAGAAGCTTAGAAAATGGCATTATGTTAATTACCATTAATCATGAATTATTGCAACCCAGAGGTGTAATTTAAAAAAACTACGTGAAACGTAACCATCCGCCAAAGTGATCGGCTCCATATGTGCTGGTGCTACGCAGGAAAAAAGACCGAAATATGCTTTGCAAAAAGCTCCGTGGCAGTTTCTGACAAGCGGAGATTTCAATCAGAGGCAGATGTGATTTGGAGCAGAAAAAATACAAATGGTAGAATAAATGAGAAAACTGGAATTTAGAGAGAAGCTTGTAAAATGTCACAGAGAAAACTGAAACGCACACACTGATGCAAAGAGACCAACAGTGTTGGGTAAACTCTACAGAAAAATATGGACCTGTTCTGTCCATTGCAGAAAAGCAGTATTATCTGTCTGCTAAGTGGAGGACCATTGTCCTCAGAGACTAAACGTTTTGCCAGGCATCTACTGAGACAGTTTGTCTGAAGGATAGTGACAAAACACCCACCTGGAAATCAGCCTTTCGTGAGGACAAACTGTCGACAATTGCTGTGCCATTAATGTCAACACCGACAACCTTGATACAAGGAAGCGCAGTTTCAACCCTTCTGCAGGACAGGAAGTCCCACGGTAATTATTTTTATTGTAATGCCTTATTTGTGAGCAGTTGCTTATTGGATATTGGCTCCCCACACAATCTGTCGTCTTCTGCGGCTAATTCCATGCCTCCTGTTCTGGTCGCTCAGAGAGTCCTTTGCAGGGTCATCAAACTGAATCACATGATTGGGGGTTTGGCAGGAGAATGCAGTTTTATTTGGGGCTGTGCCTTGTTTCAGGGGTAAGAGGAATCTGATGGGGCAAAAATAAATCACAATAACGAATATTAATAAAGAATCATTTTAATGGTTGCTAAATTAATGGCGATTAACTGAGTCATGTGGCTGAAGGGATAATCAGTAACGGGAAGCGACAGCATGGGGCCTGGCTCCCGCCACAAGGGTATGAATCTGGCCTTCAAAGTCCTTCAGAAAACCCAGTTACAGACTGAAAGCAGGAAAGACGACAATGAGAGAGAGGGTGCAGACCTGCGTCAGCACTGTTCTGCTGACCCACAAAGGAGAGGTCTGGAGTCCAGAGGTGAGAGGGCAGTTATCTCACACACAGACACACAGACACACACACATACACGAATCAGGTCACAAGCACCCCAGCAGAAATGGTTTTCTGTGGTTTGGCGGTTGTATATCAAATCCTCTCGAAGCGTACCATGTGTGATAGCCTTTAGTGTAGCAATGAATTTAATGCTCATTGACTGCATTTCATTTCAGACCATGCGAATCCACCCACGCCTTATTTTCAAGGGAGCCATTATCATAACACACTTAGCTTTAAGTCCAGCACTTCTGACATCCACATGATATTATACTAATGATACAACAATGCATTTGTTTAGCTGCATAATCAGCTGTATTTTAGTGAATACTGGGTAGGGGTGGGCTTTATAAAAACCACTGGAGATATAACAGCGTACAGGTAAGTGTTCATTAGAATGTCAGTGTAGTTTATAAAGTTTTAACTTAACTGTAGGTAGAATTCTTTGTTTGAATGTCACTATACGGCAAAATGCTCTTTTGAATGTGGCTCAACTTCCCTTCATAAGACTCATGCAACGTGAAGTATTATATATTTTGCTGAATGTGTCAGACTTCAGATGAGCTATGTGATCATTCATCCGAAATCCAATTTCTGTTTTGGAGCTGAGGCCTTGTGGATTATTCACGCAGATTATTTAAGGTGAGAGACTGTGTGTGAATAGCAAACTGATGACACTGCGAGGCTTCAGAGTTCGGATCACTGGGCTTTCATAACGGGGCTGCTTCTCCGATGAAATCTAAGACTGGGGCAAACCAAATAATTAAAGCCTGACTTGTGCACATAATTTGGGTACGGCTAAATTTCATGCATGCAACAACGGCAGGCAGCCCGGTCCATGCTAACTGCACAAACCCAGTGAAAACCTTCCCTGTCTTGAAGCTTCCTGCAAGTTAACATTTAGAAGCTGCTGCTTGCTGCATGTGTGCTGTATTTATAGAGAGACACAGTATTTCTGGCAGAGCAATAGCATTGTGGTTAAGTACATGAACTTGTAATTTGAAGGTTACTAGTTGAAATCCCTTGAGAAGCACCGTTACAAAAGCCTTGAGCAAGATACTTAACTGCAATTGTTCCAGAAACACAGTGCAGTAGAAACTGGGAATTGCTTCGCACAGCAGCCCTGTATCGCAGAGTGGAAAAAGGCAGCTTGCTTAAAAAAGCTTTGGTTTTAGAAAAGTTCGCCTAGAGTTTAAGACAAAGCCCTTTAGTCATCCAGGAAAAAGAAAAAGGCGAAAGGTCCTCTGGTCAGATTAAGCAGAAATTGAACATTTGGGCTTCATGCAAAGAGTTATGTTTGGCACAGACTGAACGCAGCAAATAACCCAGGTGACAGCATCCCTGCGGATGCTGTCACACGGGGCTGGCAGCATTATGCTATGACGTTGCTTTTTCTCACTGAGGATCGGAAAGCTTTTGAAGACTGAAGAAAGAATGGATAGTGTATAATATAAGCAAATAATGGAGGAAACCCCATTTCAGTCTGCTAAGACTTCATCTTTCTGCAGGGCAATGATCTCAATCACAAGACTATCCTGGAGTGGCTTCAGAAGAAGGAAGTCCGTGTCCTAGAGTGGTCCAGATAATGTCCTGATCTGAATTCAATTGAAAATCCGTGCAAAAGGTTGAAAACTGCTCTCTACAAGTGACCTGCAAGCAACATGAGATTTTCCAACAAGAATGGACAGAAAACTGCATAGAAAACCAGTAGCCACTTTTCCCAAAATGATCAAAGCTGTCAATTCTGCTGAAAGTGCTTGCCCCAAATATGGAGAGCACTGTACTTGAGTAACAGGAAAATTATGAGGACGTGCAGGCAGAATGAGGACCTCCTTATAACATGGCCAAATATACTTCATTTTTAGTGCCCCGTTTGTCAAAGCCAATCTAGTGACTGGTTCATCTTGGCTGCAATCAGAGATGGAAAGTTCAAGTTCAGAAACTACAAATCCAGGTCAAGATTTGGTTTCAACCAATGAGCTGAGTACTCTGTGAGTATAAGGCCGAAGATACTGTTTTCTAGCTGTTAAGTTTATACTCTGCCAGTTAAATGTCTTTTTAAAGAATTTTGCCCACTAGATTTTATCTATGTTAAGCAATGACAAATCCATTTTCCTTTAGAAATGCAGCAACTGCGATGGGTTGGTGCCCCATCCTGGGTTACCCTTAGCCTTCAGGACAGGCTCCAGACCCCTGCATCTCTGCAAAGGATAAGCGAGCACAGAAAATGGATGAATGGATGGATGGATCTGTAAAACTAAACGTGCTGTTACTATTGGCAGTTGATCGAACATGAAACAGAGTCTATGCCTGTCAGCGACAATTAAACTGAAATATGGCCGACTGGACCACTTAGAGAACTTCTATATGCGTCTGAGGTGTTCCTGACAGCGATTTACTCCATTGACTCCTCAAACAATTTTAAACATATTTTTAGGGTGAAAACACCTTGACCTCTGACAGAAGGTCTGACTGAAGGTGCGGCACTGAAACAGAGAACTCCAGGCTCAACCAACCCCAAAAGCCTATTACTGAAACTGAGGTTTGGGTCCCTATAAAGCGGCTCTCCATAGCCTCCAAGATTCCCTTCCTAACCCTGACCCCACTGAGCTAATCTTTCCAGCTGAGTTTCATTATCCAAGGAGGCCCATTGAAAAGCGGACGACCACCACACCCAAGTCCTGTGTCGCAGCGCCGGCTTGCGATACCTCTGCCCCAAACTGCCACCTAATTATCTAATATGCGTAACAGGAAAAGTCCTACACACAGTGTATATGGATGGGTTTTTAATAGGGGGCATATAACGCCTCTATTGTTACTGATAAACACCTTCATTCAATTTCATTATAATTAATGTCATACCTTTTTATTTGACCTCTAGTAAAGAATAATGTCATTAATTAGAAAGAAACTCAAAAAGAAATGCAGGCAAGTATCTTGTGGTATAGAATCGACTGCACATAAAATAGAGCACTGACTGGATTCCAGTATTCCCAAGCAGTGTGAAATTTATACGCTTCTAATCATTTTTTAAAATCTGTGTTTCTGGGAGTGCTTTCATGTTCTCCGTGATCTCACACAAATACAGCCTTCAGCCGTATCCTTCACAGACACCACAAGGGGGCCAAAATTCAATTAGCCACATAATGCTGAATCAGTGCAGCCTGTAGCCACTTAACCTTGTCAAGTCCACGTTCTCTCCAGGACCAATCAGGAGCCCCTGGGCCTGACAGCAAAAGCCAATCATCTTTTAGTTTGCTTGGAGTCCAGGAAACTCTTCTGATGAGCAACCAAAGTAATAATCCTCTAACTATAGTTAATGACAGGTTCGGAAGATGGAATATATGATAAAACTTAAAACAAATATATCAAACACTGCTTAGGCTGTATCATAGGAACCAGAGGATCTGAAAATTGTCTGCAAGTAACCATGCGATATTTACATGATGAAGTATCTACATGTGTTCCAGTGGTACCCCTGAAACCCCACTGCGCACACACACACACATACGCATGCACACACTGCCCCAGATACTCAGTTCTGCCTCCTCACAAATCCCTTCCATAATGTAACCCATGTGGGATGAATCTGCACATCTCCTCCCTCAGTGTGTTTTCATCAGTTGCTGTTCGCTCTTGTAACAGACGCCCTCCTGGGTGTGTCACTGCTCTCATCTCGCCAGCAGTGCTGCCCAGGTGGTTCCTTGCCCATGTGCGTGTGCAGCAGCCGACTTTAACGAGGCTCCTTTGAAGATACGGTAAACAAGGAGAGCAGACCTGCTTAATTAAAAGGCAAACCTTTCTTAGGCATGAAGGATTATGTACGCTCACAGGCTCGAGATGAAAGAGTGATTCAGGAGCAGCCGTTCTCCCACTCTGGCTGCTGCTTGACCATACAACCATCACTCTGGCATTGCTGCCAAAGGACGACACCCCCGCAGGACAACGCCCCCGCTCGTATTGCGGTCTTTGTCGTGATGTCACTTTTAATAAGGCGAATCAATAGGAAATTGAACCAAAAAAAAAATTGTAATATTGATGATGAAATGATTTGAGAACACATGATTTTAAAGATCAGGGTGCATTCTATGCAACCATGTTCAGTTACCTTTGAAAGAAAAGACAGAAAGCTCTGATAGGAAACACGAAGCGTGCTCACTTTGCTGGGCATCCATTTTTTACCTCTTCTTGCCCTGCTCACTGTTTAAAGGCACCACTCTAATTATCTGCCACAGCTCTGTAGCTCCAGGTGACCATTACCGCATCCTTCCTGCAATCGCAGGTGTTGCCCTTAAACAATCCTATGGGCATGTCTAAGTGTGTCTCCTTAGTAAGAACACCTTTTTCTGTGAAGCTGAACCGCGGAGAGGTGCCGGTCCGCACGAGAGAGTGCGTGTAGCCTTTCCTCGGCGCCGTGTGCGTGTTATGATGCGAATGGGACTGTTTTTGGTTCACCTCCCAAAGTGGAGGGAAAATGTGCTATCGATTTCTTCAGCACTGCCGGTTTTGCTTTCAAAGCAACAAAACCTCAAATCGGGCCCCTCGGCGGACTAACCTATAAAGTTTTCTGTAATTAAAAAGTACATTAATCTTGATGTATGTTTTATTAAACTATTTTTCCAACAAGTTATATTTTAAATAAATGTTTACAGAGTTATTAACAATAAAGGAGATGGAACTGCGACAGTGTCCATGTGGCCGCAGTCTAGGGAGGCAGCGGTAACTAACTACCGCACTGTGGGAGAAACATGGAGCCAAAATCAGCAAAAATGAACCTTTAGGTGCTGACAGGGTGACAGGAAATGAGGTTTGTTCTTATTTACTTTTATTTACAATGCTGTCCCATCCCCAAAAACCTGAAATGAAGGAATTTACTTCAATCCTTCCAGCTGGAGATTTAATTGGGGCCAAGCTTTGCCTGGCACTGGAGTCCAAGATCTTTGTGAAGCACAAAGAGCAGTTTATTGGCTTGAAAATAGCACTCAAGGACTCATTTAAAGGCCAGAATCAAGAACAAGACTTTCAGATTGCTTAAAGGTTAAAAGTGAAGTTTAACAGAGAATGACCACATAGTGTAATGATGATTAAGGTGTTCTCTGGTCTGTCTCCACGTGTGCTGGAGGGTATGCATGCCATTTCTCTCTCCTCTGCGGCTAACATGATCTTCACTTAAAGTTCTCCATAGTTATCACATTAACAGCCTTTTTACCACAAATCGCCAGCCTAACGAAGCACACGTTGGTATCTGCATCCCCAGCGTCCGAGCTGCATAGTGCAAAGTGAATAGTTTCTGATTGGATAAAAACTCAAGGAGAATGTAATAATTCCTATACTGTACTGTACAACATGCAATAGAAAAAAATCAATAAACATTTAAACATCACAGTTTTCTACAAATGAGCTTCAGGTTTGCTTACATTCTCCTAAATAACGTAGATGCTGAATGGCTTAGAAATTCAGAAGAAAGCATGGTTGATTCAATGTGTCAACAAAAATAATCGGAAGCTTTCATATTTGAGGTCTGGACACGGGTGGGTGGCGAGCGCTACTCAGTGAGGGCTGCAGGCTCCGCTGGTTTCGGTTATGTCAATTAGAAATGAACTGAACTAACAAAACGGCCATCATTGCCGTCAGGCCATCTGCTGTATTACACTTTGCCCTTGCACCAAGTTACAGTCATGGGAAAGATCAGCGTCACAGACATGTTCCATCAGCATGCAAATGGCTCCAGCCCCAACATATCTGGCCATTTCCAGAAGCAGGCAGACTAAGTCAGGACCCTGTGTGCCCACATGGGATCTTTGGGTCATGAGATTTCAGATGGAGGATAATCAGGTGACCTGTTATATGTTCTGCCATATTGCAGGGATTCACATTAAAATTCAGCACTGTGCTTCTTTAATTAACATAATGCATTAACATATGTATATAGGATTCCCTCCCCACTTCCTCCCCCCCGATACTGGGATGCATTAGCTACACAGTGATTATAGCTCTTCAATTATTTTTGTGAGAAAAAAAAAATCCAGCATCGATAGTAAAACTTAACAGATTATTATTATTTTTTAATTTTTTTTGCGAACTGCAATTACACAGATGTGTAAACGCAACACTGGAGTAATTAGTCGTGATTATTATAATTATGCATTGTTTGAACAATAAGAAGGCCGAAAATAGGCTGAAGGAAACGAAACAGAAAGCAAGGCTCCTCTTTATGGGCACAGACACTGACATCGCCGTCCAAATCTGTGTGTTCGACACAGTGGTTATTAAAAACGTCAATCTTACTGACGTGGAAATCTTTCTCCTCGTTCCCAGTTACCCGTTTTAGACTGCTAAAAATATTTCATGGCACTGACTGTGTCTCGTGGAGTCAATTTCAATAGCATTCGTCACACAATACACAACAATAAAAGGGGCATTAATCAGGAAACGGGGCTTTCTCTCAACTGCAAAGAAACATCCACAAATTATATTACCGGGGCCAGCAAATGGATTTTTTTTATTAAGCAATAATTAAATAAAAAACACAGAATAGGTATCTTGATTCCCACTCCAACATTTGTTTCTCTCCTGTAAAGCCATTTACTTCCTGAGTGTGTTCACTTTTCATATATTTCATAAGTCATGTCATTCTCTGCATATTGTATAGCTAGTAAAGAGGTTCCTCAGTAAAACGTGGTTCTAATGTACGTTTTGTATAGTTATACCATTTAGTTTAGTCATTAATGGGACGATTTACGTGAATACATGCCAAAATTAAATACATTTTGCAGGGACGTGTAGTGAGTTATGTGTTTGTTCAGTGTTTCAGTATTTATCTATACATTCACCGCAGAATCTGATGTTGATAAAGTATGTGTACAGCTGGAGATGAGAAATAGTGGTTTAGATGCAACATTGGGGGGGTTAACGACTCCCAAACCTCCTATTCCCATTCTAATCGACAGCGAGTCATTGTGTGCCTCCTTGCTCTCACTGGTGACACACCTGGGGAGACACCAGATTGGCCAGGTGTACATTTACCATCTGTTTCCATGTCAGGCATCGAAGCCCAAACGGCACTGATACCAATATGCATTTCCAACTTGAGATTAAGTTTTGGAACCCCCCCTTGGGGTCTCACCTGCAAAAGCCGGTTTTCCCGGTACATTTCTATGGCAACCACACGCTGCTATAGGTATAAAGCGAAGCAAATGGAATCGCGCATATCTCTGCTCATTATTCTGCTCCGCTACTCCAGATGAAATGTAAAAGACACTCCTGTAGGCAGCGCCTGGGAGCCTGGATCATGACTTTAACAAAAGGGTACAGGCAAGTCTTACGATGGTGCTTATGTATATTCTGTCAATGTTCCCACTTTATACGGAGAAGGCAGAATTAGATAATCCATATTTACTGTCATTCCATTTTCTTGAATAGCTGGAGGGAAAGCTACAGTAACCTGGAACAAGCTAGGCGGACAGAGAAAGGTGAGAGGAGATGTGCATGGCCTTTTCTGTGCTGGGTGTGACCAATACTAAAGTCACATATCATTGGAGGGAGGGGGAGAGGCCAGGCAGAGGGGGGGGTGTGGCGGGGCCTGGCAGGTGGGCAGAAGCTGTGATGGGAGAAGAAGGTGGAGCACAATGCCAGTCACAATGCTATTGGTTTCTCAAGCCAACCCTCTTACTGCGGTGGTGTCGATGTTCCACCTCTCTGTGTGCCCTCTTCTCTTTGTGAAGAGACTGTCCTACATATTTAAATAGAATGCAGCAAAGGGAAAATAAAATGCCAGAACTCTGTCTGTGGCTACGGCGAGCAGCCAGCGAGCAGCCAGAAAGCTAAGAAAAACAATGGTGGATTATCATACAGTGATGAGATGGTCAGTGAAAGCAATTCCACTGTCCCTGAAAGAGCCAGCAAGCCTCTAATCAGTGAGCTGGACACCAGGGGCCTTAAGAGCCAGAGAGATGTTTCCCTAAGGGTCTCGAGGTGTCTGATTTCCATGGCAACAGAGGGCGTCATTAGGTTCAAAGGTACAGTTAGTGAATATTAGGGAGAAACAGTGTTCAAAAAGGAAGTCTGTTAGTCTGAAAATAACTTTTTAAGAAATCCATAAAAGGGTACAACACAAATCTACATATCTGACTCATCCAACAGCAAGAAATGTCATTTATTTCCTGAAAAGAAATATAACCCTTACAAAACAAAAGAAAATAGAACTTTTCAGTTATACTTTCCACTGACGGATAAGTTATCACTGATTAAATTATTCATGTCATATGCATAGATGCCCCATAACGGAAAAGAATAAAAGTACAGTTTTCCATTAAGCTTGGGAGTGCACAAACATCAGCGGGTACATCATGAATAATTAAAAGGCCTGGACTGTGATAGACAGAAGGGCAAATGAAGCTCGACATGAAGCTCGACAAGCCTTGTCTTCCAGTCACACTGCACACAGGTTTTACAAAACGCGGCCCGCTCGCCGTTTGACATTCAGCTTGTTGGCCTTGTGTCTTACACGGGCACCGGGCGTCGGCCTCACGTCAAATCAACCCGAGCTCATTTTCGGCTCCCCGTGTGACCTGCGGTCTGCCAGACAGCACACCCACTCCTTGAGGAAACACTGCAGCAACCAGAGTCACCGAGCTGGCTACATATGGATTTCCATCGGGATATTTCATATTCCCCACTCCTTCGACAAGCTCCTCAAAAAAAAAAAATACATCATGAAACAGTCAAAACCGGGCAATGAGACACACGCGATGTGGCGCCTCTGAGTCACCCCTACCTACAAACAGAAAATGCACAATTACTGAATCCATACGTAACATCTCGCCGTAACCAGCACCACAAACAGCAGGAATTCCCTGACCTAAGATCTCTGTTGAATCTTTCGTAGCGCGACCAGGAGACTGATTTACTGTCAATATTCACATGCTGTGTCAACATTCATTCCACGCCACCGGTGTGTGGATGTGTGTGTGGAGGCATGTGTTGTAAAGCGCTTTGAGTACTCGTAGGAGTAGAAAAGCGCTATACAGTATAAATGCAGTCCATTTAACATTTTACCATTTACTTTGCGTAAACATTCGTAAACTACCTGATGTTCTCCTAGACGATTAGTGCAGTGAGCCTTTTGCCTGGCGTTCTATGAGGAAGAGAAATGGTCAGAGTAACAGCGTGAAGCAGTCGGTCCCCACCGGCGTCTGACCTAAGGAGCTGAGAGGCAGAAAGCTACACTAATGGAGAGTGTGAGGATAGGAAACAGCCAGCCTTTGGTGCAAGAGACTCCGAAACAAACAGACAGACGAGAGACACATTAATCCCGCCATTGGGTTAGAGCAAGAGGCTTTATGCTCCTCCTTCCTGTACCATCATGAATATGATAATGAGGGGCTGAGCAGCTCCCCCCACTATTGCCGCTGACACGGAGTGCTAACGAGGGCTTTTTCTGACACTTGTGAGACAGGCGGACGAGATCCTCTTCATCTCGGCCTCTGTCATCCCTGCCCAGTCGCGTTCGGATGAACCCGCCGCTTGCGGCACCATAGCCTAGAGCTGGAGCGCAAGGAACCCGGAGCCACACTATTGGTTAGACTCTGACACGCTGAATGTCATTTTACCTGCCATGTAAAAATTCCCGTTCATCTGAACAGCGATTATTCTGCGCAGTTATCTGCGCGCATGACGCTTATCGTTAATGATACTGATCGTTATGCATGGGAATAAATCACAGATGCATGCATAGATAGATGTTCACTGAAGTTGAACGACGCCTTCAAGCAGAACCCTCATAGGCAAAGACCGGCAACTGCATTGCCACTGATCATAAATCCACTGTGACCTTGTGTGGTTCCTAGGAAGAATGCGTACGGCACTGGCGGCTGCCATGTTGGAATTTACATCGCAACAGGTGAACATGGTGGTGCAGTGGTTAGCCCAGTTACCTCACTCCTCTGGGACTGGAGTTCAAGTCTCCATCCTGGTTTTATGTATATATATATGGAGTTTGCACGTTCTTCCCGTGTCATTACGGGGTTTCCTCTGGGTGCTCTGGAGTCCAAAAACACGCTAAGCTGAATTGGAGTTACCAAATTGCCTGTAGATGTAAATGCATATATGCGCCCTGTGATGGGTTGGCGCCATGTCCTGGGTTATTCCCTTGTGCCAGTTGCTTCTGGGATAGGCTCTGGACCCCTGTGACCCTGCACAGGAGAAGCGGGGATAGAAAATGGATGGAAGAATGGACTTTCTGCTACGGCAGGCCAACCGAAAACAGTTCTGGCCTCGACAGAAGTGCAAGGCTACTGAGCATATCATCAGAGTTGATCAGTGCTTAACAGAGCCTCCCCAGGGAGGCGGGTGACCAGGCAGCAGCGATTAATCCATCATGGAACCATCTACTTCATCCCACATTGTTAGCAATTGCCTCCCCGCTGGGATCACATCGGCTATCAGCGGTAGGTAATTTCCTGCCGCTTCCGCTTCGAAGGTGGCTGACCTGCTTCAGGACCATCTCGCACGTGCTCTGCTCGTGTCCATGTGGCTGTGTGACTCTTGCAGGCACAGTTTCGAAAAGAAGGAGCTAATCTTATCCAAAGGCTAATCCAGAATGTGCTCCCATCTTGCCGGAATCCATTTGCTCGTCTGTGCTGTTCACAGTTGTCTGGGTTGAGCTCGGGCTGGTTTATAAACCCACCAACCCCCCCCCCCC
>JAABNX020000088.1:646267-656833 GCA_015163995.2 Mormyrus lacerda
CGATGCTTCCCATGTTCCTCTTTAGGCTCTACCAGCGGCTCTTTGCTCGAAATGTCAAAATGAAAAATGTCTTAAGGTCCAAATGCTTCAGTGGCCTGACCTGCTGCTTGACATTAACCTCCTTTATCCCCTTCGCTCTCATCATGGAGGAGGAGTCCGGACTTTATCGACCGGAGTGAACTTCCTCACCAGAGAGCACTCTCTCTCCTACACAAACACACACACTTTTCTACATGGCAGACCTGACATTTGGTGAGGGAGGAATCACAGTATATATCCATCATTGCTGCATAGGTATATCGACATTTATGTTCTCACATTCTTTATAAGAGGCATATTGCATTATATTACTCATTTTCCCAGCAAATCCTGTGCCTGTGTACCTTGTGTATATCTGCTATGTCATGGTTTAGGTTAGGCTCTTACGGTGCTTTTCCACTAGCGTACAGGAACCACCCTTATCCGAATCGTGCCACAAAGAGAGACAAGTTACAGTTTTCTACTGCAGAAAGTTCAGCTCGGTAAAGGCGTCGCTGAGTTTGGAGAGCAACAGTGACACAAAACCGAAGACACGCTTTTACCATTCATACGGTGTACATCATGATTTACTGTGTGCAATTATTATTATTATTATTATTATTATTATTAATCTTGATAGTTTTTTTTTCATGTGTTATTTCAATATCTGCTAGCACGTCTGTGGGAATTGCCATCTTATATTAGCATCAAATGCTACTGTACTGTCATTAGCATTCGCTTGCTTAAATTTGCATTACGAGTCTATTCCGTTCAGCTGGTCTCCGGTACTCTTTAAGCAAGAGGCTGGAAATTTTCAGGAATGCCTCAACACATGGCGATGTGCGATACTACTAATAATGAGGAATATATAGAATATGTCCCTTTTCCTTTCATACAATCTGTTTCTTGCTCCTGTGTATTTCAGACAGTCATATGGTGTTGATGCATCTGGCATGCTTTGAACCCGCTAGCAGGGCCGTGTCAGCATGGCTATGGCTCAAGTGCAGCTTTGCAATGGAAAACCGTCGACTCAGTTTCTGGTGGCAGTGGAAAAGCGCCATCTCACAGAGACCTCACAGAGACCTCACGGAGACCTCACAGAGACCTCACAGTCTCAGCCCCGGCCTCAGGTTGCACAAGAGAGAAGAAAAAGAAAAAGTACATTTTTAAAAATAGCTGAGTAATAACTATGTATAAGAACAGGAGCTATGATGGGTAGTAATAATTTGGTATAGAATTAGTACAACTGCTGTCAGCAACCTGCTGACGGAACTGATGAGATGGATGTAAACTGTGGTGTAAACCTATTTTAGTAGCTGAGATCCGGGCACAGCAGGCCGCAGCCCGGCTAAGGCATGGCATCGGAGGTGCTGACGGGCCCTGCAGAGGTACAGCCTCTTATCGAGCAACACCAAAGTCCCAGGGAGGCTGACACTCTCCAGGTCTAGGGATGCTCTTCTTTCACATTTGGACACAGTAATGCCGGTGTGCCTTTATTTATAGGCACAGCTTATAAAGGAAAGTTTTATATATACACACGCACACAGAGACATGTACCGAAAATAGCTTTGCCGCTCCCTCGGCGGCCTGCGGTCCCCTGAGGCTGCGGAAGGCCGATAAGTATCCGGGAGACATCGTCCTTTTTCTTGCTCTCTTTATTAGGGACTTTAGAAGCTGCCATGTTACCTGCAGAACAATGACCCCAGAAGACTAGAAATCAACCTGTAATTATAACTTTAAAAGCGGCTGGTCCAGGCCAGCTGGATCCCCTGGCGGCAGAGCTCTGGCGAGGGTGTGAGACTGTAAAAAGCAATTATTCCACAATGAAATGGAAGCTGGAGTGACGAAATGAAAGGTTCTGGGCAAAAAGCATCACCTGTGCGCCGGGAATGGAGTGTCACAGAGTTTCAGAAATACACCTGCCCCCCCCCAGGCCCCAACTCACCCCTTTTGTTTTCATCCTTTCATTTCACCCCAAGAAACCAGTTATACAGTGGATGGGCCAGATTTCTGCTATAGGTCCTTACCGGGCATGTAGGATGCCTCTGAGTGCCCCCTCTCTACCCCCCCCCCTCCCAAACAATAAATAGTTAGACTTCCTATCCTATGTGATTGGACTTCCTGTCCTCTAGCTGCAGTGCCATGTGATAGAGATACACTTGTGACTGTTTTGTGCGACCCCCCCAAACAGCAGGGATAGTTCATGTGAATACATTTCACAAGCCTTTTCTCTTCCTCTAAAAAGTGACCAATTATAGCAAAGAGAGGAGAGAGGAAAAAAAAAACACAAAAAGTGACTGCAGGAACCTCACAGGTGCCAGAGATGAAATCATTAGTGGTATGATCCACACAAGACCCTCAGACTGATACACCTACACGGGGGGACAAACTTTATCTCGTCCCCCCGAACTCCAGTGCGCGTCTGCCATCCCATCATCATTCTGCTCACACCCCGCCTCTCTCTAGCCCAATCCCAACTTGAGATGATGACTAGACAGGAATTGCAATGCAGCAGAATAATATCACCCCCACGGCACAGGCTGCGCGATGTTACGTAACCGCGGAGATGACGTGCAGGGGGACTCGTGTCGCCATGGCAACCCTTGCCGTGACACACATACATACACATACGCGCCATGGGTGCCGTTAGACGCCTGATCATTTTGTCCATGTGCCGGGAAAAAGAAACATGCGTGTGATTATGCTGACGGAGGTGAACGTCACTGAAAGAACGTCGCATGGAGACCCCTCATGTCTGACCACTTCAGGCTTGGCTCCTTCTTCAGCGCTACAGTGACCCCTGCCCGTTCCACGTGACACTTCCAGCAGAAAGAAGACTTGTGGTCAGCATGACTTCAGGGGCTGATATACTCTTTTTTCCCCCTATTATTTGACGTCCTTTTCATAGGGCCTTCATGCGTCAATGTTGACATTAACACCGGCGAAGCGCCAAAGATTCACGCGGCTGTCCTTCAGCCACTCTGATAACCATCTCGGGATTTTGGGAAGCATCATTCTCAGGACTATTTTATAAGTGTGAAGCAGAGACCTGCCTTTGTTGGGGATTTTTTGAGGCTTTAAATTACACTTAAGGACCCGGTGACATCACTGTCTGACAAGGTCAAACCCCAGATGCCCAAACTGTGTGTGCATCTTTTGACAGAAAAACAGCTGCTTTCCTGCCAGGTCTGTAATTGTGACGCATTTCAGAGCAAGGCTCACCTAGATGGTAACTTTGCCAGCCTTTAGTTAGACCATCAGGGTGCAGTGTGAAGTCTATATGAAAGGCCCAGGAGTAAGCAGAAAGGGGCTGGTTTATTTTTGCTGATATTCATTATTCAAGAAGCTTGATCTGCGCTAGGGACACTACTCCATACAGATGCGTACCAACACCTGTGTTAATGTATGGCTTTTTCAGCGCTCACAGATTCTGATGTTGACGTATAGCTGGAGTCACAAAAGCTGCTACACATCTCTTCCATTCCCATCATGCACTTTGGCCAGAACTCATGTCAAAGCTTATACTGACACTTGGAAAAAAAGGCTCCTTCGCAAGCCTTTTTATACAGTAAAATCCCGTTATAACGGATTTCAAGGGACCTGGCAAAACAGTCCATTATATCCAAAGTCTTTTATAAGTCTGTTATAAGAGTTGCTGTATGCCCAGAACACAACTACAAGACAAGACACCATTTACTCATGCCACACCCCAGCAGACACAATTGTGGTATAGATTATTATATTATACATGTAGTAATCCAACTTTACCTGACCAGATGCGTGACTATTGATAATCCTGACTACATATCTGCGCTGGATATCACTGGTACGCCACAGCTAAAAGCGGCCCTGGGGACCAAATTGTTTGTCCGTTATAAGCGAAATTCCCTTACAGTATAAGCGAGTCTGCTATATCCGATGCTTTTTCTGCATGTTCTTAAAGGCGCATGGCCGGGAACAGTGGACCTTGTCCATTATAGACGAGATTCCTTTATAAACGAGTCCACTATAACGGGATTTTCCTGCATATTCTGTATAATAATCCCAACAGCCATAATGGTATATACCAGGATAGTGTCTTTCCATCCAACTATCTTCTAACCGTTTTAGTGTGGTGAAGGTTGTGGGAATTCTTGGAGCCAACGCCTGGTAACATACACCCTGGACTGGATGCCAGGGTATCGTGGAGCACAGACAAGCTCACACATGTAGAGAGGGCATTTAGCTAAACTGCGTGTCTCTGATCTACGGGAGGAGAGTGAAGCATCCTGGGGAACACATGTGACAGGGAGGGCATGTACTGTAAACACACACACACACACACACACGCACAGGATTCGAGGCCCCCAAGTGTGAGACAACAGCACTACCAGCTGAGCCCATCTGCTGTGTCTTCACCTTCCACTCTTTAATCGACTAAATAGGACGGTATTAAAGACCATTGGAAGACTCAAGAGTCTAATCGACCCAAGTTTTTAATATGTTAAGGGCCCAGACTTGGATATGGACGGCAAGGACACGTCCCTGCAAACCGTGTAGGTTTACAGGGTCAGGGGGGCTCGGGGCTGATTTGGTCCCTACCAACGTTGAAACCCAAACTACGCCCTTGCATTTCTCACACTTGTTAAATGGACTGGTAGCCCAGAAATTATTTTAAATAAATCTTTATTAAATGTTGGGGGAAGGTGGGGGGGGGGGGGCGAATTAAAATTGGTTCTTTGCATTAGCTTTTTACAGCTGATTGCCCTCAAACTGAAGGATCCCGTAATGAGTTTGTCCACGTGTCACTGCTAATGCAATAATAAAGTGAATGCAGACCACGAGAAAGGCACATCTTAAAGACGGAAATGCCCTCTGGAATAGGAAGGCACTTCATGTGTGCTTAAAAGCAATAAACTGATTTCAAAAAGCACGCTTAATGAGCATGACTTGCAAATTAATTACACATCTCCCCCCAGCTCGACTTGTCCTTGCGGTGACATTCATCGGTGCCGGGGAGTCGAGGAGGACAGGGACGAAGGGCGTGGAATGGACGGAATACACTGGTGCCAGGATGCTTGGCTGGGAGAGGCCAGTTTGGTGTCCTTGCCAGGATAACGGAGACAGGCAGAGTCTCAGAATCGCATCACCGGAGCTCCATGCACTGCACACTCTCACAAGGAATTATCTACAAGCTACAGCCGCAAATAATTCTGTTTAAGCGTTTCTCTCTTCTATCTGAAGTTTCACTCTTTTCCATCTGCTCTGATCTACGCATACAATGCAAGCAGATGTTGAGAAGTCAGATATTACGCCTTGCAACTGGCCCTGCTTGTCACACGCACAGATCGCAGCATATGCATAATTAAAAAAGCCTCCCTCTAACTTTCTTTTTCCTTCCAGATGAGACAGAAGTTGCCGAAACCTTACGGGATTCTCCTCCTGCTGTGGAGTGTTTAACACCACTTTCCACACTTGCAACAAGGTGGCGTTAATTATGTGTTAATTTGACAAGCATGGGCATTGATTATGTGATAAGTCTTTCTAATTTGTTATCCCAGATGTATGCAGTTGTGAACATGTGTGTGAGTACACAGCATTAATTATCACAGAAGAATCACGCTCAGAGATGCATCAGTCCGTTATTTCTGCTGCGTGGTGGTGGGGGTAGCAGCATGTATATTTTAGGGTCATGACACTAAAATTTAGTTCTAGGTCATACTAAGAACTCACCAAACTTAATAATGATGAGCTGATGTTGATGACATATTCCTGCAATTCATTATTCAATATTTCAGAAATCTTTGCGATATTAATAAGAACTGATTAGTAAAAGCCTCCCAAAGATAACACCTGTAATTTTCATTCTGAATGTGTCTAAATTTGTGTTTATGTACTCACATACACAGCTAGACATACTGATAATGGAACGGGGTAAACCATAACACTCATCATTTGGCTTAATCTTAATTGTCCTGTGATGCAGTCTTCAGATAACCAAGCTAATGTCCTTTTAATATCTGAGATAGAGGTAAAAAACAGCAAGATAAGTATTAAATATTAATTTTGTGGAAAAAAACACTGAATTGGACCTAAAGTCAAAAGAGGTGGGAAAAAACAACTGTGGGAGATTTGAGCAACAAAAGAACCAACCCACTCCACACACACACACCCCCGGCTGTGAGGATTGACCGAATTATTCCCACAAAGAACACAAAAGCCAATCTGAGCGGTAAATATGACACTATGCGTTCGGCTGAACGTGCTCCAGGAGGCCCTCTGCTGTGGGAAGGTGGTAATCGCATTAAACCCCATGTCGCTCTGTTACAGTCTCGCAGTGGAGGAACTGCACTTATGGGCAAGTGCTCCTTGTCTGCTACAGACTTAGTGGTGGGAGGGGCTGTGCTTCTGACTCGTCGCTTCAGCACTCCCATCCTAAATAAAGCTCAGCCATTCTTATTTAAGGACTGCTCTGAGGCCTGCTTAACTCTGACTTTTTCTGCAGAGGATCCCAGAACTCGAATGGCAGCACGTAGCCCTGCAATAGCAGCGCCGGACTTATCAGTTAAGCAGAATGGCCCTCAGCCGCATGGCGCATGCGTGACTGTGAGCGCATGTGCTTGCGTGCCTGCAATTTCCACATCTCCGCATCTAACTCCTCCGGCAACAATGCAATGTTCCCCACAAGATAACCGTGACAATGGCTTCCGGAGTCTGCCTCTTGACACTGTCATTATGCGGACCCGAGTCAGGTTCTGCAGGCACCACTATCCCTGGCCCCTGCCGGTGTTGGTCCGTTATCCCTTTACCCTGGGGACTCGGTCCAGTAAGCACATCGGGTATGAACAGCAGGTCTATACCTAGAAACTCTCAGCAACTGCACAACAAATCAATCTCCCCAGGGTACCAGCCTGTCCTATTCATATAACTGCTATGTAACACGGGCGTTCAATCTCCTTAAAGCCGATTTTTTTTTTTAAAGAATCACTTAACTATTGCTGTATTCAGAAAAACATAATTTTGGATTATTTTGTATTTTGTAAGCAGGAAATTGTCTAACAAATGCAATGTAATAATGCTGAATAAATGACTATGTTGTTTTAAATAAAATAGTTGTCACTTTTAAATAAAATAGTTGTACCCACAGACAAATAACTGAGATTAATCTCCTCTAAGAAAGATGCATCAGTGTAGACACTGAAGATATGAGGGACAGGAGAGCTTATCTGAAATATTTTAAAAGAAAGAGAAGTGCAGCGTTTGGTTGCAGGCAAAAGTCACACATTGTTAAAACTGAGCACTGGAGCAAAAAGATATTATCTGATCTATTACTCCTGCTTATTATGTTCTGACTAACTTCATGTAAATTATGTTTCTCAGTTGGTATTATTTGCAGAGAGCACTTTACAAAAGCAAGCTTGTGTATTCAACAATATAAGCTTAATTAAGCTGAGGGCTTCCATTAAAGTGAATAAATTTCATCCGTAAAAATGTACAAAAGTTTTGAAAAAGTTTGGGGCTAATTTCACGCATTGAAACCTTATACAAATAAAGCTGAACAGCCTAGAATCTGTAGTGTGTTAATGACTTCCGGTCAGATTAATGTAGACAGTGGCATTCATGCGGGCCCATCTAGAAAGCATCGCTAATATCCAGGGGTGGATCCACACAAAGGCAAACTAAAAAAACAACAGGAAAAAGTTCAATAGTGTTTTAGTTCCTCCTGCAATGGTTGACCTGCAGCAAGTGATGGACCAAGACCACGGCGACTTGCAGATGATCTGAGAATGACGTGGCCCCTTTCTGGCTTTGGCTCTAGAGATGAAGAACATCAGTAGGGAATCTTTCCATCCTGCAGATGAAAGCGTCAGGAGTCCCCAAAAGCACTCTCGGTACTCTGGGTAATGCCCTGGTTATCAGCAGGAAAGTAAAAAAAAGGGCAGCAAAGGTCCATTCTGTGGGGCATTTTAAAGGGCTAGCATGGGCCCAATGGGACGATCGCAGGGAGAAAGGCCGCTTCATCACAAAAGAAAGTTCCGGAATGAGAAAGTCAATTTGAAGATCCTTGTTAAAACATGCATAGATACACCTGGAAATCGGAAAAAGGGTGTTAGGATGGTGCCGCAGTGTTTAGCCTCACACCTTTGTGAAATGGGTTTGAGTCTCTGCCCTATGTGTGCGGAGTTCTCATGTAGTCTTGGACTTGGACAAGTGGTTTCTCTCCGCGGTCCAAAACATGCCAAGGCGAATTGGGTAGGTGCCCCATCCTGGGTTATTTCCTGCCTTGTCCCCATAGCGTCTGGGATAAGCTCCAGAGCCCCATGATCCTGCACAGGTCAAGCCGGTATAGAAAATGGATGGGTGTTAGCAAGATATGCACCCCAGCATATAGTCACATGCCTTTTGCCAGCGTTCAGTGACTGAGCATAATCGAGCATACAAAGAGGAGGCATCTTGAAGGGTTAATGACCTGGCACCTAAAACCTCCACAGTCCCACCTGGGTTCTCTTATTGCACCGAGCGTACTCCGACCCACTCAATGGCAAGCGAGAAGCCTATCTTTTATATAGGATCTTTTTTTTTGTTTTTCATTTCGCTTTTTATTTCTTATTGAACATTATTATTTTTATTATTAGTTTTCTCTCCGTACCTCGTGGGACGGGAGGTGGGAGCCATGTCGGACATTCATATCCGGGTGACAGTGAAAAATTCCAAGAGCTGCGGATTAGACTGGATTTATGAAGCCTGAAGACTCAGAGGAAAAGGGCAGGTGCAACACAAGGGGTGAAAGAAAAGACAAAAGAAGCAGGCAAAAGTAACAGGAACTGCTGAGAAAAGCAGAAATAATTATTATCTTTCTTAACATAGTAACAAGACCTGATCAATGAGTTTTTGTTTGACAGTAAAGATGACAGGTCCAATACTGGAATGAAAAGGTAGGACATAAAGTGATGCAATGCCATGATTAATGTTGTAGCACGGCACCTCAAGTTAACCAAATGAGATCTAAGATCGATAAATGAAATGGACTTCCAATCACACTTATGACTGGCCTTCAGGTAGCAGTCTGCATGCTTCATCATGCTATTTCCTTGTCCAAGCCCATCAGGCAGCTGTAAAGCTCAGCTCTAATGACACAACAGACTAATCTGTGGAATATACAAGTCTACCACATCAGGTGGCTGTATGATTTATACCTTGTGTGGTATATGGAAATCAGTATCGACATCCCATAATACCCTTGTTTTCTTGGCTCTCTTGAGCATTCAGAGGTTTAGCAGATGTATGGAGACAGTCTATTGAATCTGGCACAATTTCAATGGTGTTTGTCTTCCTGAATGTCCATTATGGTGCATTACCAATTATTATAAAAGCAGCATTATACATTGGGTCTTATTGTGATTCTCCCTGTCACTGCTGTTATTGTGGAACAATCACTACTCCATAGTGCACCTGTATGCCTCTACCTCAACCCTGGCTCACACTTTCATTCCTGGTCCACACGAGTTTTAATTAACTATGAAATTTATGAACAATTACAAATAAGACAACATTAATTCTCAAGAGCCGTTGAACAGGACAGCTGCAAAGCTTGGCATTTAAAAGATTTCAAACCTCTTCTCTTACGTTACGGTATCTCCAGATGTACCGGAACTCTGGCTAAAAAACTGAAAAGAGTGTTGAGTTATAGATTTACAGCGAGACCGCGTTCCTATCAGTGTTTGCCATCAATGTTTGTGCTCAGTGTAGGTAGGAAAGTCAACCTTTACAAACAGGAATAAGCTACATCGCAACTGCAGAAACACAAAGATTAGAAACTGCTATACAGTGAGTGCTATTTCAAGAAGAACCATGCTATTATAAATTATACTATATATTAAACATTGATAAGTGGTTCTTCTTGGATACATTGCACATAAAGCTACAAAACAGCTCTTAGAATAGATACATTGATGTCATCCCCCCACTAGATAAAAATCCCCCAGAAATCATCTCTATTAAATTCAGCTGTGCTCTAATCATAAAATGTATCTTCAGCTCAAACAAGACGACTTCAAAGGAAATTTCTGCAGCCTTGTTATTAAATGATGATTATAAATGAACTGCAAAAAGTCGAACGCTACAGTCATCCTTCGCTGTGACAGAACAAAAACAGCATCGCGCCCCACTGAAGTGTGCCTCTCAGGCCTCGAGGAACTTTTATTTTTGCAAAGTGTGAAACTCCAAGGTGCGATCATCTGGAAATATCTTCACTAATAACGACAAAAGGCTTGCTGAGTTAATAAACCCCCGAGAAGCGACCCAGAGAGGCATTCCCTCACCCCACATAAGCATATCCACTGATGGAAAGAACAGGATGAAATCATCCATGTCACACGTACAAGGGGCAAGATGTGAACAACCAGTGCAACACATCTAGATGTGGACAGCCAGTACAACACAGTTAGATGTGGACAGCCAGTACAACACATCTAGATGTGGACAGCCAGTACAACACAGTTAGATGTGGACAGCCAGTGCAACAAAAAAGCTAAGGTTGGGATTACAAACTGACCCAAAACACCACAT